>DF367385.1:11823-22151 GCA_000787875.1 Solanum virginianum | reverse complement strand
GGGTCCTTTGAGTCATTTCAGTTATCATGTATATATGTTTGCCATGTAAGATCTAGTCACCTGTTGGAACACTCTATAATTCATGTTATGTTATTAGGTGGCAGGACCACAGCGGTGACCTTGTCGGCTCGCATGTATGTATATATTTGTCCATGATCTGTCTATTAATTCACTGAGCTTTTCTGTTACATGTGGCTAGTCAGTAAAACAGAGGAAACTCTGCTGAAATTTCTATAAATCATAAGAAGTCTTTGTTTGAGTCTGTTTTGGAAAGGTTGTGTGGATGCCCCTATCGGGTACCAGTCACGGCCCATAGGTTTGGTCGTGACAGCTAACAACTGACAGGAATGAGGCTCTATCTCTAGCTACCCAAAATATCAACTATGTGATAGGATTAATCAACTCTCTCACAAATCGGCGAACCTTCTCCTCCTCAGTCAGAAGTGTAGTTGTGGCATGATGAGCTAATTGATAGAATCTGCCTCGTACTCGAAAACAGTCATGGAGCCCTATCTCAAACTCTCGAACCTCAATTGACTCTCCTCGCAGACACTGAAGGAATAAACCAATCATGAATGCATTAGAAAATGTCTCCCAAATCATCTGAAGAGATCCAACTAGAAGGAATCCTATATCCTCGACCACTCGTTGGTTGGCCCACAAAGCTAGAGAGTGACATATCTCACACTATGTATCTCTGCTAGTCCTATTGTATCTAACAACACTTTACAATTGCTCAAGAACACATGAGCATCCTTAGTCTTCCCACCATGAAACTGAGATGGGTTCATCTTCCGAAATCTCTCATATCTCAGCTGCTCATTATCAGCAAAGGCATAAATTAGTAAAATCTCATCAATCAGAGTTGCTAGTGGTTTCTCATCATGGGCATAAGAATTGAGGGCCTGCTGCTGATCTTGAGGTTGCACCCTCACACATGTCTGTGAAGTACCAGGAGTGGCAGCTGGGCTACTTGCCTACACCAAAGTCTCCAACACACCCTAGACTCTCAAAGGTGTATCCTAGTGTAGTGGTGCTATAGTAGACTCATGTAGAACCTACTCCTATCTAAGCTCTATGGCTGGCTCGAGTAGATATCCCTCTCATAATTCCTCAGCGGAGACACTCCTTGGTATTAGCCTCTAGCTAGTCCTCAGGCATGACCCCAACTACTAGCTGGGGTCTCAACAGCAACATCAGGGGTAACCTCCCTTCAACTTGTAGTAGTAGTAGCTCTAGTCTTTGCCATCTATCAAAAGGACACACAAACACTCAGGACATATACAAAACCCGTGCATGAATTGATTAGAATAAAATGAAAGAGAGCTTCCTAACATCCTTGATAGCCTCACAAGGATAAGTAATGAATGTCTCCACTCTAATCTTCAAGACTCTACTAGCCTGGGCTTGTACACATGCAAGACCTTTGAACCTGGGGCTCTGATACCAAATTATTACAACTTGAAATCTGAGTGTGATGGTACTCACCTACCTACCAAGGTGAATTAGCCAAAAACCCATGCAACGTAACAAAGATGGATAAAGCGGAAGATAACAGTCTAAACATATAGATAAGTAGAAGAAAATAAGCTACAACTATCATAAAGACTAGTGTCACATGTACAAGACTCTATGTTTAAAATACCCAATGAAATACAAGGCATAATGTCTAGTTCTGAAAAAGCACTATAACATAAAGTGGAATCCTCAAGGCTTGCTGAAGACATAAATAACTATCTCACAAGAAATTTGAAAGCTTGATCCAACAAGAAAAAAGGTCTAGCAAGATGGACCAGGCTAACAACCTACAAGAATGTAGCAAGGGCTGAGCACCAAATAATAGGGTACCCAGCAAATGGAAATAACCTAAGGTAAATCAATGAAGAACACAAGTTATTCCTTAAATCTCAATCACAATCTGCCGAACTACAACCCTGCACTTAAAAAAGTCCCAGCAAAATATAATAAATAGACCACAGTAACATAAATATACTTATCGTATAGCATAGTATCTCAACACAACCAGTATATAAATAGATCCAACACTTATATGAAGATCAGGGATACAATAAGTACACAATCACATAAATAATATACAACTATATCAATTTGATATGAAATGAGATGGAATAGATTCCATAAGATTTATACAATGCAATGCAATATCAAATAATTGTGATGCATGTCTACCTTATGATAAACATCCGTTGACCCCATATATGCCTCATATCGAAATCCATAGGGGTCTCGGATAGACCATGTATCCATGAACACTGCTTGCAAAGACCTTGGCTAATGCTCACCCATCTGGGAAAGACCTTAGACCCATCTGAAAAAGACCTTGGACGACCGGCATATTACGTTGGCTCAACCTGTAGAGACCTCAACCACCAATCAATTTGTTAACTTGCTCACAACTTAGCTATAACCATCGCAAGTATCAATAGACAAATAATAATAGATGCAAGGTGTATGATCATAATTATATCATAATATCATCAACAAAAATGATCTCATTGTCCTAATGTAATCAATATCTCAATATCGTCAGTGTCTCAATATAGTCAATGTCCCAATATCAAAAGTGTCTTGTTATCAACAACATCTCAATATAATCATATCACAATATAAGCACAATCTCGCTATTAACACTAAATGAATCACAAGACTAAATAGATTACAAATTCATAATTAAATTACAACTCAGTATATAGCCATATGAACCAATATTCAATACAAAAAGTCATGATCCAGCCTAGAATGGTAGAATTCTACCCCTAAATACTGAATTCCATGCACATAGAAGAATACAAAATTCATTCATACTTAACAAAAGGTCAGAAGTCTACTTTCCTCAAATAAAGTCTCAAAATCAAGAAGGAATCGTTGATTTCCCCCTCCTAAGATATTCAAAATTACCACAATCTATTCAAATATAGCACCACAATCACATAACGAATCTAATGACACTAAAATCAATGAATACATAGAGAAAGGATAGAATTGTCAAAAATCTCACACTGACAAATGTAGTTGAACACTAAAAATTTATGAATAAAATGTTCTGCTTATAATAAGGAATCCAATGGTGAAATCAGTTTAAAAAATAGAGCTAAGATGAGGAAGAGATCAATGATTTAAGTTTAGGAAATTCTGTTCCGAAAATCCCAAATTTCCACTATTAAATCCCAAAGTAGAAGTTAAAAATGCAAATTAATCAATGAAAATAATTGGAATACGGTAGAAAGTTACCCAATCAATTTGCTTTCAAAATCTCAAAAATCCTCTCTTAGAACATATCTTGAAGTGTCAAAAATGGTAGAAAGGATTTATATCACGTACTTTAAGAAGGATACATTATTCAGGCACCTGCAATGCTCCACAAACCTGGAAGCTAGAGAGCCATAACCCTCCACAGATTCAATATTCACCCTGCAAACATGGAGGTTATGCCATAGGTCTTCGCGAATGCACCCTATGAGCTGCAAACGCGGAGTACTGGTGTCGTATGCACTAGAAATAGCAATGCACCAACTTAGCTCAAATAAAAACAAGAACTAGACTCTCAGGAATTTGTTTGGGACCATGTGAAAACAAACCAAACATAAAAACCTACCTGAAATGATGATCCAAACTCAATGGAACCGTCAGCATTGGAATCTGAAACTTTGAAGTCTCGAACCCTAGATGGATTATTTAAACTAGTTTCGGACCTAAAAACTCAACATATTCATAGAACCTCTAAATATTATAAAGAGGGCAATTTTAGCATTAGTTTCACCACCTGGAACCATTGGAACTGACAAAAATTCAACACGAGCTCCCAAACCCCGAATGTCGATCAAAGTCAAACCTATGATCCAATATGAACTAAAAATGCAACTTTGGGCCTAAAATTTCTATTTTAACTCCAAATTCAATTTTGTAGCTTCTCCTAGACCAGATTCAGCATTTTAGAATTGATGAAATTGACAAAATTGAATTTCGATGCTCAAAAATTAAAATGACCACATAAATCCAAATTTCCAACTTTAAGCCTTTCAAAGTTCTTTCTTTTGCATAAATCCAACTTTGTACAATATTTTCACAATCTAAATTTCAGACCTCTCCAAAAATGACCAAAGGCAACTTTTGAGAAGGGAAAAATGGTAATTTGGTCAAAGTACTAAAAATGACCTTCGACGGCATTACAAGTGTGGAAGAAGAAACTAATTCAGCTAGTCAGTCTTCTCAACTAAGTGAGATGGATATTTTGATAGAATTTATTGGTGGAAAGAAAGAAGGCAGAGTTAAAGGTCTAGGCTCTCTCCGTTGAACTGTAAAGGCATATAAGAAATCAATATCAACCTTATTAGAAGAAATTGATGTGATGATTGAGTCCTAAGTAAATTCTTCAAATGTTGATTGGTATGCTCAGTTGTAGAATGAGTAGTACAAAAATAAGAGGATGAGCAATGAATTGGACTTATTAAAAATATATACATACAGTCTTCAAAAGAAGAACCATCTTAAGAAGACAACCAAGCTGATGAGGATGAAAGTGATGATGATTCTGACAATGAGAATGAAAGTGATTCTGACCTCTGATGGTTCATAGTGTTATTGACGATTCATGTTTGGAATGTTTTGTTTTGGAACATTTAAGAATCATACATCATTGATGTGGATGTTATGAATTATGTTTTTTAATTATTAGTTGTAATTGGAATGTTTTGTTCTGGAACATTTAAGAATCATACATCGTTGATGTGGATGTTATGAATTATGTTTTTTAATTATTAGCTGTAACGGTTCACATTAGAGTTGTGGTTGAATGATATTTTTTAGAATTGTTGGAGGTTTTGAATAGATTTTTGTCTAGTTGTGAAATGTATCTAGTTCTTTACATGTAAATTATTAGTTGGGATTTTTATGGGGATCCACATGCTAAATATTCATGAAAAATTTCTTGCAATAGCTTGTTCTTACAAATTTACTTAGGGTTTTGCATAGGAATTTCTCTTGTGAAATAGTTTTCTAAATATTAGCATGAAATTTTCTTTTGGTAATTTTTACTTCCAAATTTTCTTAAGATTTACTTGGGGATCTTCATCGAGAATAATTTGCTAATTTTTTCCATGAAAATCCACAAGAAATTCAATTTCATATGAAATTTTTACCAATTAAATCTTACAAAATTTTGATAGTTACTCGCAAATATGTTTGCAAATAACATATATGCAGATTTATTTTTGCAACTAAATTACCTAGGAATTTTCTAAATCCGCTAGTAATAGTTTACCTATGAAAATTTTTCATCGAATTTAAATTATCAAGAAATCTTGTAGGCAATCAAATTTCTTGAGATTTCATTGTGTTATTCCTATGAAAACCCCTAGGTAATCAACACTGTTCTTGTAGTGTTAAAGACAAGGGGTGAAAGAGGAGAGGCAATAGAAGCCATGTGAAAGAAAATCGAACAAGTTAAACAGGTGGGGGATTTGTATTGTGTGTTTTTATTTTTTTCTCAAAACTGCCTTCAAAGATCAATTATGTTTTGACACAAATTGAATGAGAGAAAAAAGAAAATAAACATGAAAAAAGAAAGATAATTAGAAGAAAGTGGAGCTAATTGATCATTTACACAACAAAAGTTTACACCATGTAAATATACATTAAGTAGCCTATCAAAACTCTTATATCTTAAAAGTTGTCTTCTTATATTTACATCTTGGATAAAGCTCCATGTCATGACCCAGCCTTATGGGCCGTGACTAGTGACCTAATGGGCACTCGAACACAATCACAAATCCGAATTTGTTAGAAAAATTTTAACAGAATTTCTTATATTTTACAAAAATTTCGGCAGAGTTTCCTCTGTTTTATTGACTATCCCAAAATGACCTGCATTCCAGAAATGGCAACAGAATCCAGACAGAGCCAATAGAATATCCCACATACATATATGGGCCAACAAGGCCGCCATGGCGAGCAAAACTGCCTATCAAACACATTATATAGGTCTAATCAAACAAATTCGACATAACCCATAGGGGCCAACAAGGCCGCCATGGCGAGTAAAACCGCCTATCAAACACATTATGCAGGTCTAATCAAACAAATTGGGCACAACCCATATACTTATGTATCCACAGACCTCTAAACAAACTGACAGAATCAAAAGACGGGACAGGGCCCCGTAGTACCCCTGAACATATTTACGTGGTGCAATGAATGAAAATATATATATATGTATATATACCAAAAGTAGGCTCCGGAGTAGGGGAGCACTTCATAGCAGAAAGGTGTCTAAAACTGGAGGATCGGTAAACTGCTCATCAATACCTGCAGGCATGAAACGCAGCCCCCAAACAGAGGGGGTCAGTACAAAATATGTATTGAATATGTAAAGCAGAATGTACAGAATATAAATCAGGGAAATAATCCAAAATAGAAGTATAGGAGTCAAATGCATATCAAAACATAAAAATGCTTATTTTCAAAGAATCGAATTATGCATAACGTACAGGAACGATGGCGACCTCCGAAACTTGAGCCATACCACAGGATAACTCCAGAAGGTTCAAATCTCCGAAAGCTCCATCACACATACCACAAAGAGGCATAAAACCATACATATCAGAAGCACAACACCTTATAACCCCCAATCTAAGCGAAGGCCGGCCCTTGGGCAAGCCGACTCGCCTAATACAGCATAACATCAGAACATATAGATTTCATGAGGTGCACGACGGTAATCAGCCCGGGAACTGGTGAACGATATCATAAAAGGTACGACCAGAGTCGTGAGTAACCATATGCATAAGAAATCATTATAATTAATCCAAAAGATTAGTAAAATAATCATATTCAACATTAGAATAATATTTATTCAAATTCTTTCAAAAGTTATCAAAATTGTATAAAAAGGGTGTTGTGGGTCCTAAGGCCCAATCTCACCTCAACACCGCTAAGCGAAGCCGACCCATGGGTCGAGCTGACTCCATCGTATCCAACCAACTTTGGGAAATATATATATATGTATAGTATATTATGCACGACCATAATCGGCCCGAGAACTGATGAACGAAATTATAGTGGCACGAATAGAGTAATGACAGGCATATGCATAAAAGTCACTATTTGAGTTTAAACTTAGTTACAAGCTCATATTTGGAGACAATGCATTTATCAAATCAAATTACTCCTTTAAAGTCCATTACCAAGCTTATTTCCCAATTTTTCCATGTTTTCATGATTTTGTAGATTTTTGGACTCTTTATGAAGAGTTAAAAAGGATCATTATGCCTAAAAAGTTATTTCTCAAATTCAAACTTAGTTACATGATCATAGTTGGAAAACAACCTTACTTGTTCCAAAATAATCATAATTGGAAAACAACCTTACTTGTACCAAAATATTTATTTTTGGAAGAACAATACATTGAGTATATCAATTTATTCATTTTGGAGGTCAAAAATAATACTTACTTTCCAAATTATCTAAAATTGGCAACTTGTGCATTTTAAAAGGAATAAAGAACTTATGTTGCTTGAGTTCTCAAAAATATAGGAAATACTTAGGATCACATTTAAATTGGAATTATTGAGATTTCGAAATAGTGGAGAACTATTCATATTTAACATCAATGACAATATAAATAGTTCACTTTAAGTTTCTATCATTTTCAAAGTTTGGAACAAAGGTGGCTTCAAACTTGCCAATCTCTTTGAGGCTCAACTTGTTAAATTCCTTAAGGCTCAAACTTGTCACTTTTTCATATTTATCAAAGTTGGTTGATTTACATAATAAGCCAATGGGTCAAACTTACATAGTTGCCAAACTAGTCCTTCTTTGGGGATCACAAACTTTATTAGTAACAAATTTGGATTACATAATAAACTTCCTTAATTCATTAACAAACCTTGTTCTTTACCAAAATTGAAAAACAGGGCCAGCAACATATAATTTACACACTCAACATGTTCAAATACTTCTACAAGCTTCAAGAGTCCAATTGTATCATTTAAACGCCAAACGGAAACTTAAAACGTCGAAGCACAACATTACTTACTCTTTATTCAAAACTTGAAATTCTGGGCAGTAGCCCTTTTTATATATATCTACCATATTTAAACACTCTTATATGTTCCAAAGATCATATTCCACCATCCAAACACCCAACACAACTCCCGACGTCAAATGGAACCTTAAAATGCTAAAACGCGACATTTCACCTTTTTAACTAACACTCGAAAAAACTGGACAGCCCATACTTCATATACATACTTGACATTCTCAAACACTTCTACACACCCCAAGAACTACAACACAACACCCTAACGCCCAATATAAACCTCCAACGTCAAAACGCAACAATTCAATGCTACAAGAGTTCAATTTTTGACCAAGCAATTCAGGAAGGTATTTTCACAAGTTCTTATACTCTCGTCACATTACAAGAATCATTTGCAAGTTAATTAAGCCCACACATAAGGTTTCAAGACAACAATAGCTCAATTGCATTCATATGTCCCATTTCAAACCCAACAACTCAGAAGCTTCAAACTTAACTAAACAATCAAACTTTCATGGTTATTCTTTCAATCAAACACCCTACAAACCATTTACAACCTTTAATTTAACTCAAAAGAAGAGAAATTTCAACTTACCTTCAAAACCCTTTCACAACTTCAATACTTCAAAAATGAATTTCCAAGCGTTTCCTCGCCAAACCAAAGCTTCTACGATTCTTGGGGAACTCAACATACTAGGCTTGAAGCCTCAATTTTGGAAGAAGAAGCAAAAATCACAATTTTTTGTGGCTGCACTGTAGCAACCCGTAGCACTGTTCACTAAGGTCGTCTTTTTTTTCTAAGTGTAAATGAAGGAGAAAATGATCTTGTCTTCCTTGTACACATGTATATACATATATAATAACACATGACTCCTTAATAATACAAGTCTTGGTCTAATTAAAACTTGACCCAATCACAAAGTTACACACTTTAAAATTCTAGAATTATATTTCCCACATATAAGCATTTACTAGAAAGACTTGGAATCCTTGGTCTTGCAAATGTACACATGTATATATAAACATCCATAAATTTCTACTCACATACTTAAAGAAATTTCCAACTTAAATTCTCCATTTCTCCAAAATTATACTTAAGTATAGAATTTCCCAAAAAAAATACAATGTTGGTCCCAAAGTTCGGAATGATTCCAAAACACCAATTTATAGGCTG
The DNA here is from genome assembly GCA_000787875.1 of Solanum virginianum. Classification (NCBI taxonomy): domain Eukaryota; kingdom Viridiplantae; phylum Streptophyta; class Magnoliopsida; order Solanales; family Solanaceae; genus Solanum; species Solanum virginianum. The sequence goes on along the minus strand of DF367385.1, from coordinate 12,921 downwards.
TAACATTCTCCCCCCCTTAGGAACATTCGTCCTCAAATGTCATACTAACCAAAAGAGTTCTTATTCTCATAACATAGCATCCAACACAATACTTAACTATCACATTTCATACTTAAAAGAAAAGGTTACCTGAAGGTACGGAAAGCAACTGAGGATACTTCTTCTTCATAAGCTCCTCCATTTCCCAAGTCATCTCTTCTCTATTATTATTGTCCCAATTCAAACTAGTCATGCCAAGAAAGTGAAGCTTTACATACCTCCTCTCCTTGCTAAGGTGAACCTCAACAACAATCCAAATCCAACTTATTCTCCCGGATGCCCAAAGTCTACAATTAACATAATAACGCACATTATCAATTACTAAACTTTCTCCAAGTTTTTAAAAAAATTTCGCCAGCATCTCTCCTTAAGTTAGACCATCCCGGGGGTTCCAACTTGGCCCCATTTAACCAATAAGTTGTTATTATATGCAAACTCAATCAAAGGTAAGTGTTCATCCTAGCTACCTCGAAAGTCAATCACACAAGCTCGCAACATATCCTCTAGAGTCTGAATGGTACGCTCGGCTTGGTCATCTAACTGAGGGTGAAATGTTGTGCTAAGACTTATCTGCATCCCCAAACCCATCTGAAAAGAGCGCTAGAAATTTACTGTAAATTGGACGCCTCTATCAGAAATAATGGATACTGAAACACCGTGAAGGCGCACAATCTCCTTGATATACAATCTGGCATAATCCTCACCTTAAAAGGTAGTTCGGACTAGAAGAAAATAAGCTGACTTAGTTAGACGGTCCACAATAACCTAAATGGAGTCATACCTTCGTGGAGTGCGAGGTAAACCCGTAACAATGTCCATATTAATAGTCTCCCATTTCCACGTTGGTATCTTCATCTCCTGCAACAATCCACTAGGTTTCTGATGTTTTATCTTCGACTCAATCAAAGGTAAGTGTTCATCCTAGCTACCTCGAAAGTCAATCACACAAGCTCGCAACATATCCTCTAGAGTCTGAATGGTACGCTTGACTTAGCCATCTGCCTGAGGGTGAAATACTGTAATCCAACCCACAAAACTTGCTTAATTCATTAACAAACC
>DF367386.1:521-19783 GCA_000787875.1 Solanum virginianum | reverse complement strand
ACATTTAGTAGCTTGGAAAAGTTATGTGAGCAAGAAAATCTTGTCTTCCTTCTTGATTGGAACCCTAGCTCAATTGAGGGGTTGAAGTAATAAGGTAAGAAATTATGTTACTTTATATGTTATTAAGGTTCTATGTATGTTGTAGTAAGTTGGAATGAAAGAAAATCATGAAAACTTGAAGGTTGGAAATGAGTTGTAAGGGGACAAGGGTTGGCCGAATTTAGTATGTGTATGTATATATTGTTATCTTATATTGGAACCATGAATTTATATTTATTTAGCATGAACATGATCCTTATAGGGTAAAGGAAGCATTGAAAATTATTTATATGTATACATGGGTTGTGGAGGCCGAATTGGAATATATAAGCTAAGTTGGGTTGTGTTGTGTGTTGGGATTACGAATTGATGCTTAGTTAGTAGATTATGATCATAGTAGTGTAAAAAAATGGATGGAAATTATTTTTATGCATATATATGTAACATGTTGGCCGAATTATAATGGCATTGGAAATGCTTGTTGATGTTGTTGGGTTGTTGTTGTTGTTGCTGTTGATTGATTGAGGCTGAGTTGATTCTCAGGGCAGCCTATGTTCTAAGGGAGGTGTTGCCAAATTTTATAAAATTGGGGGCAAATTTGGAATCTAAGGCCCAAAAAGCCTTTAGCTAATCGTTTGGCGTTATTGTGGCTTGTTTGTGGACATTGGATACTCGGAAGCATAAATTGAATCGGGTTGCATTTGGACTAGTTTGGAAGAGTGACTGAGGTATGTAAAGCATTTCATTTCTTGGCATGACTTAGTTAAACGTAGATAATATTATGAATCTCGAAAGATCCTTCTTTCCTTGCAAATCAGCCTTAAACATGTCTTATATTCATTCCTTGGTATTATTCATAAAAAGTTAGTCATATTTTTGACTCTTGGTATTTGAATTTCATAAGTTGTAAAAAAATATTTAAAGTTTGATAAGTTTGAAAGAAAACCGTAAACGCCTCAACTTTTGATAAAAAGCCCGAATTGCTTTAAAAACTATTTTCAAAATATTTCATGGTAGTTTGTATGATCTAAATTATGTATGCTTCTCTCAAGTCAAGTTAGTTCGGGATTACATTGGCCGTGGGACCTGCAACACCTTTCTAGGTAAATTTTGGGTAACTTTAAAAGAATTTGGAATATATAATATTTGTTTGCAAAAATGAATATGTGACGGAGATTCGGAGATTTGAAACTTTCTGGTGTTATGTCGTGTTAGGGCAACATCGACAGGCGGGCATCCCTATTTCCTCTGTCCTATGCATGATTTATATTTTAAAAAGTAAGTATTTTGATATTTTGGATATGCATTTGTTTACTATGTTTTTTATTTAATTACTATTCTGATTTATATTCTGTACATTCTGCTTTACATATTCGGTACGTCTTCTGTACTGATCCACTTTTCTTCGGGGGCTGCATTCATGCCCGCAGGTATTGATATTCAGTTTGGTGACTCAGCAGCGTAGGACATCCTTCTGCAGTTTGAAGTGCTCCCCTACTCCGGAGCCCACTTTTGGTTTTTTTATGTGTACGCTCGTTCATTGCATTATATATATATATATATATATATGTAAATCCATTCAGGGGTACGATGGGGCATTGTCCCGTCCTATGATTTTGTCAATCTGTTAAAGGTCTGTGGATACATAAACGTGTGGGTTGTTCCCAGCCTGTTCAATTTGACCTACATAATATGTTTGGTATATTTGATAGGCGGTTTTACCCACCACATCGGCCGTGTCGACCCGTATTTGTATATGTATGATCAGTCTGTTGGCGCTGTATGGTTTCTGTTGGTATATTTGGATATGCAGGTCAGTCGGGACTATCTGTAAAGTAAAATAAGTGCTGCAAAATATTCCTTAGAAATGGTATCTATATTTATTTGGATTTGAGAGTTAGTTTGATAATTCTGCCGGCATAAGCCGTTTGTTTGAAATCTGTCTTTGAGATTACGTCTGGGTGCCCAAATAGGGCACTAGTCATGGTCCACGGGGTTGGGTCTTGTCATTAAAGCTATGTAAAGTTGTGACTGTTTTGCTATGTTTTGAGCAATAAATCTTGGATCTATTATAAGATTTGATGAGGGGTTTTGATGTATATGTATTAAGGGTACTTGCAAGGTGTTGATTGATGGTTTTACAATGGATTTTATTTTATGATTTCATCTCGAAATTGAATAGTTTTATACAACTACTACACACCCTCTAAGTGTTTCATAAAATGTCCGGATGTGGTTTCTTGAGGAGTTAAACTTCCAAAGCATGAGATATGATATGAATGACTATATGATGATGAAATGAGCTTATGCACATGATAAATTCTATATAAAGTGTTGCATTAGACCATGCCCAATTCGGGGGGACTAAGAACCCGGATAACCTAGATGACAATTCGTACTCATCAACCTAGTGATGGACTTTTACTTCTAATCATCACTATCCTAGATAGTGATTTGTACTCATCAACCTAGGTAAGGGTTTATACTTCTCCACCTAGTGATGGGGCGACTTCATCACTAACCTATATGGGGGTTTGTACTCATCAACCTAAGGAAGGGTTTGTACTTCTCCACCATGGTGATAAGGTGGCATTATCACCAACCTAGATGAGGGTTAGTACTCATCCACCTAAGTGATGGGGCGACATCATTACTAACCTACCAAATGGTTGTACATTTGGAAATCTAGTTTGGTCTCTTCTACACATATGATGTCCTATATGAGCATGAGTACTTAAACATGTTTTACTTATGCATTGATCACACATGTCATATTATTATATTGTGCCTATTGCTTATTAATATGCATTTTGATTATGATACTTAATTCTTATTTGCATTGCATTCTACAAACTTAGTACATTCAAACGTACTAACGCATAGTCTATGCCTACATGATGTCACCATGTAGGAACTGGTGCCCAAGTTGATCATCCCTCTCCACATTACTAGTTCGGTGCTATTCAAGCTAGTTAGTGAGTCCGCCACTTCGGGGACCTAGTTCAATTTTCTTCTATTATGTATTGAGACACTCTTCTTTATTGTCTATTCTGACTATGAGGGTGAGCCCGGTCACTTTGTCTTGGCCCCCGCTCTTATCTATGTATTAGAGGTATTTGTTGGACATGTTATGTATCTATGGTATGGGTTTGACTCTTGTGTTTTGACCATGATATTGTGCAGGTTTTTCCCTTAGCCTTGATTTCTCCATTCTTTTAGTTTTTATGCTTGATTTATTGCTTCCGCCGTGTCACGTCTATGCCCTAGGCTTGGGTCGTGGCAGGAGCCCACCATTAAGGCATGATTATCGCGAAATAAACAAAATGGCATATCTTTTGGTAAAGGAGGGGCATGGCTAATAGAAGCAAACTCTCTAACAGTATACGAAGTTCCTCCCTTGTTTGTTTGAGAAAAGATAGAAGCAGACAAAGCAGGAACTCTTTTTGTACGAATTAAAAAACTACATAGTAGCTCTAGTCCGCAAGTTTTTGTTTGCCCCCCTTCCCCTAGTAACTGTAGTAGTAGCATAACAGCTGCCACGATCCTGTAACGATGCATTATATATATATATTAACTCTTTTGTTGACCAAAAAAAGCCTAAATTATTTTCCTCTTGTCTTCTTCTTTTTCAAAACTTTCAAACAATACTTGATAGTTCATCAATTCTTCCTATATTTATTAAATCTTCCTTAGATTACATAAATCTTAGCTAAAAAATATGGTGAATTTTTGGGGGGTTTTTTTTAATTGAAGATTGACTTTATTCCTAACTTGTCTGTTTTCTCTTATTTTATTTTTTCTCCATGAATTCTCATAATGATGGAAATTGATCTAATTTTAGTCAAAAAAACAAAAGGATTTCATTTTTTGACATTCTATTTTACAAGTTGAGAAACAAGAAGAGTACAAGTTCGTTGAACAAAAACAACTTATGAAGAATTTGATATATATGTAGTCTTCATGTTCTTGCATCATTTTTTTAGTTTCAAATTTACCTATATATGGCTTTTCCAAAGTTCTTGTTGATATCTTTTTACATTTTCTCTTTCTCTTGTTATTTGTTTTACCATTTCCATGAATGTTCTTGTGGTGCTTTCAATCCTTAGCGAGAACAAGAAAGCAAACACTGCAGCTAACTTCAAAAAAAAAAAAAGGCTCTTCCCAGAATACGAATCACTAAATAAGTTGATTAAGAGTGCTCACTAATTATTTGTTTTATTGTCTTCATGAACATTCTTATTATGCTTTCAATTCTTAGTGAGATCAAGAAAGTAAACAATGCAAATAATTCCAAGAAGAAAAGGTTTTTTCTATATATAATATGAATAGAAAAATAATGCGTGGATTGAAAAGCCAACTTGTTCGGTATGTACCCAAGAATTAAAGGAACCTCTTAAATTAAAGTTTCATAAGGAGTTTGACCAATTAAAAATGGAGGTAAATTTCCTTTTCATCAAATATTCATTCATAACGTGCTCCAGTAAAATTGATTATTGACTTTATCTAATAACCTCTTTTGTTTTTTTTACAGTATATGAAGAGTTGGAAATTTTTTTTCAATTTTGTGATGACAATACTTGAAGAAAAGTAGACTTGAACCCAAGAGATTTCTAAAGAAATAACAGATTTGGAGCTGCTGGCTGGAAAAAAAATTGGGTACTATTAAAATAAAATAATTATATTTTTCTCTTTGGATTCTAGTCGTATTGCAATATTGTTATGGTTTTTTTTAGATTTAGTTGCTCTCATATTTCCTATACCTTGACTTCGTTGAAATATATTACATAGTTTTTCTCAAGATTTTCATTTTTTGTCTATCTCTTTATATTTTTATAAATATAAAAGAGGATGTTGGAGTTAGTGACGTAGCGCAACCACAACCTAGCATAGCTATTTTTTTAGAAAAAATTATTTTATCAAAGTTAGACTCCTACTCCAACAAGTACGAAATCTACTTAAACGGAACTTCACCAAAAGATGCAACCAAATTACTATTCTATCTCTCCTTTTTACACATTGACATTCAACTATCACAACTCTAGAGATACTCACTTTCCAGCATGCACAGAGTAGGGATTGAGGAAAAACTGAAACAAAAGTGCCAAAAAGCAAGTGTATATCAAAAATTATTACATGTTTACTTTTAAGATTCAAGTCATACGTGTGCATAGCTGGATCTGATAGTCTATGATAGAAGAGAAGAAATAAGTGAGCCAACTGCCCAACACCAAGCAAAAAAAAAACCTAAACAGGTCCACACCAACTTTTTTGGTGGAGTAGGTACAGGTCCACCCCATCAAGAGGTGATTGCATCTCTTCATCATCATCATTAAAATCGACATTAGAGTCATCATTGTCATCATCCTCATCATGTGAATGGAAAGTCTTTACCTACAAGAGCAGAACAAAATGTCAAAGTTTTTAGAGATGCTAATTCTAATAGTGACGTTCTTTATCTTGAAGTAGAGGCATCCATGCCTAAATCTGTAATAAAATGTCCTACAAGAAGTCATCCAAAGTAATCTACAGAACATACTTCAAATTCTATTATGTTCTGAGGCACAAACAATTTCACTACCAAACTCATGGCATTGAGTAAATAACCAACATATTGATATATCATAACCCAAACACCATAAGTATGCTACTTTCTGTTTCTTACTCAAATTCATTGCAACTGTTACACCAAATACCATGCACTGCATACTTTCTACTCATACTCTTTAGACATTATCTAATTTACATACTCTACCTCTTTCTAATTTTTTATACTTAGTCGTTTGTTGTTCTTCCCATCATCTCTTACCTTCAGGGCTTTCTTCAAGTGACTTTCACATATTGAAGGAAAGTTCAAATTGGGACTGGTTTATCAATCTTAGTACTTCAGATTATCCACTTATGACTCAAGATGGTGAGTTTCCTACATGTATGTGTTGTAGGTCATCGATCATATATTTCATTATATTCACTTTATTAGCTTCTTTTTACTTGGTTATTTGAACTTTTTGGTGGAGTAATAGTATAGATCCATTCCATCAAAAGGTGATTGCACCTCTTCATCATCATCACTAAAATCATCATCGGATCATCGTTGTCATCATCCTCATCATGTGAACAGAAAGCCTTTGTCTACAAAACGAAAATAAGATGTCAAAGCTTTTAGAGATGCTAATTCTAATGGTGATATTCTTTTTCTTAAAATAGAGGCATCCATGCCTCATTCTATATAAATTGTCCTACAAGAAGTTATCACAAAGGTAATCTATAGAATGTACTTCAAATTTTTCATGTTCTGAGACACAAAAAGTGTCACTACCAAACTCATGGCATTGAGTACATAACTAACATATCAATATTATTATACCCCAAACACCATAGGTATGCCACTTTTCATTTCTTACTCAAATTCATTGCAATTGTCACACCAAATACTCATGTGCTGCATCACTTTCTACTCGCACTCTTTAGATATTATCTAATTTGCATACTTTATCGCTTTTAATTTTTTATGCTTAGTCATTTGTTGTTCTGCCTATCATCTCTTACCTTCAAGGCTTTCTTCAAGCATCTTTCACATATTGAAGGTAAGTTCAAAGTATGCCTGGTTTATCAATTTTAGTGCTTCAGATTATCTACTAATAACTCAAGATGGTAAGTTTGCTACTTCTATGTGTTGTAGGTCATAGATCATATATTTCTTGATATTTTCTTTATAAACTTCTTTTTAATTGGTTATTTGAACTTTTTTGGTGGAGTAATGGTACATTTTTTGTCACGACCCAACCCCGTGGGCCTCGACTAGTACTGAATTGGGGCACCTAAACGCAAGCACCACTCCGAATTATAACAGATATATTATTTTTACGGAAATTTTGGCAGAGTTTCCTTTATTTTACTTACTAACCCAAATATCCTGCACGCAGAAAAATCCCAGCAGATAGCATACTCATATACATACGGGCCGACAAGGCTACCCATATGGGTAAAAATGCTTAACATACATAACATACGCACATAATCATACAAATTGTCATAGCGCATACACCAGGTGTCCACAGACCTCTAAGCGAATAAACAAAACCATAGGACGGGACAGGGCCCCGTTGTACCCTCGAATGAGTGGAAATGCAAAACTAAAGATACACATGTATATACCAAGTGTTCACTCCGAAGCAAAGGAGCACTTTAGTCAGTAGGTGGAAATACTAAGCTGGTGGGTCGCTAACCTGTACATCAGTACCTGCGGCCATGAAATGCAGCCCCCGAAGAGAGGGGGCCAGTACGAAATACATACCGAATATGTAAAATGGAAAGTACAGAATGTAAACCTGAGTATTAATTGAAATAAAAGTGTGGAATGCAAACACATAACCAAGCATATGAAAGTAAATAAAATATAATCATCGTAACAACAGAAGCAAAATTATAGTAAACCGGTGCATATCCAAAACATCCAACATACTCACTTTCCCAGATACCAGCTGCGTATCCCAAAATATCAAGATACTCACTTTCCAGCATGCACAGAGTAGGGATTGAGGAAAAACTGAAACAAAAGTGCCAAAAAGCAAGTGTATATCAAAAATTATTACATGTATACTTTTAAGATTCAAGTCATACGTAACACCAGAAAGTTGCACATCTCCAAATTCCCATCACATATCAAACATAGAATAAGTGAGTCAAGTGCTACGTGTTATCGTCCATGGACTTACACATCATATACCACATTCATAGATAGCATAAGTGAGCCAGGTGCTACGCATCGCCATCCCCGAACTCACCCCAAACATATCATACCACATAAGTGAGCCAGGCGCTACGTATCGCCGTCCCTGTACTTACCCCACCGATGAGCCAGGAGCTAAGTATCGCCGTCCCTGTACCCATCGGTCACATATCACAACCCAGAAAGTGAGTAAGGTGTTATGTGTCGCCATCCCTGTACTCTCATATCATATATCATAACACAAAAGTAGCATAACTGAGTCGGGTGCTATATGTCGCTGTCCCCATACTCACCCAGCGTAGTATGGTACCAACATCACATAATAGACAAGTGAGATAGTCAAACCTGAGACCGACATAATAATTATTATATATTCTATCAAAGGTGATCTAAAATGCATGAAAGGGCATAATATTTTATTTCCTCTAGAAGCTTGAATTCATTTCACTTTGACCAAGTATTACTGCACCAGCTTAAGGAAGTCTAGTGTTTGTTCTCCGTATCATGTAACTGCATAGTTTGATGGTCCCTTAATGTTTCCCAGGTACAAGAGGTTCTTGAAGGGGCTAAAGTACTTGAATGGTTGAGGGAAAATGCAGAGATTCAGTACATAACTAAGTGAAAAGATACAGATGTTCAATGTTCAAAGAAATGATAAGATTTAGGTGGTGGACATCATCAAGCACAAATTAATGATATAAAGGTATAATACATGAAAGTGAACCAATTAAGTGTTGTCACTGAAGCAAATAGAAGTGTATCAAACAAATAAGCAAAGAGCAAACTGATACTTAATTAGGTAGTACTAAAAAAAGCCAATTTACACCAAACCTTACAACTTAGATTTTCTGAATTAGCATGGCAAGACAAATCACCAAGCTTAATACCAAGCAGTTAGATTGGTATACTGTTTTCCCATATCACAGAGGAAACTAGAATATTGGAAACTATAGAAAGAAGTTTCTACAAGGTTAACAAACTATAAAGAAAAACAAGGTAGATAGCCTGAGTAGTTATTGGTTACTTAAAAATAGCTTGACTAGTTCAAGTGTCACCTGTACAAAAGGGAATGCTTGCAGTTCACTACATCATAATAACCGAATAATAATAAAAGAAAGAACTAAAGCAGATGGATTATGGAAGTAAACCACCCAGCAGTAGTCTAAGTTTCCCTATCTATAAAGGTGGAAACGGTTTTATAAGAGTAGGGAGGAACACAAACAGAAGGATTCATATTAAACACCCCAGAAATCCAGCAAGTCACACTTAGACTTCACTTAACTGTAAGTAATAAGATAAGTCAAACAAGAAAATAGATTATGATGTTAACTGGAGAGCAGTGTTCTGAGTTCCCTCGAGACTCATATCGTAGCTAAGTTTAACTAAGTCATGCCAAAAGAATAGGGTGCTTTACATACCTCAAATGTCCTCCAATTCAATCCAAGCACAAACCTAATTCAATTTATACCTCCGGATGTCTAACGTCTATAACAAATCACAATAACGTCAACAATTAGCTAAAGGCCTTTTCGGACCCTAAATCCCAAATTTATCCCTAATTCTATAAAATATTTGGCAGCACTTCCCCTTAAATTGGACCACCCCGAGAATCCATCTCAGCTCCAATTAATCAAGACAACAACAACAACAACAACAACAAGTACTTCTATGGCCATTACTACCAAATTCACTAAAGAACCTCATTTTATCACAGCTACAAAAACAGGGCGGCATACTATACATACATGTATATCATACTCAAGCATTCTATTACCCTCCAAGAATTGTATTACACCATCTAAACATCAAATGCATACTTCCAATGCTATAACATAACATTTAACTATATACATAGACTCCAATTTTGGCCAAGCTTTAAATATACATATAAACAATTTCCAATACTTCTTTCACCCTACAAGGATCATTTTCATGCTATCTAAACACAAATTTATGGTTTCAAAATAATATAACACTACTTACATACACATCCCAATTTTGGCCCCCAACTTTACTATTCACAACTCATTTTAACATGCAATCTTTCATTGTTTTCTTTCAAATTAGCATACTACAACATGGTTCTTCAATTGTTTTCTTTATCTCACTTATATTTGTGCTAAGTATAAAAAATATGAATAAAGATAGGAGTTATCTCATATGTCTAGGCAAGGCTTAGTCAAGTGTATGGGGTCCACACCACACTTGTACCAATCAAAGATTAACACAAGTTAAGTGGGACAACCTTAACCTTTCTTCAAGACCCCAACTTCCAAAAATTACACTTTGGTCCCCAGACTTTTCCTAACTGACCCAATTAAGGATATGTCAAGATCCAATTAAGGACATATAAATCCTAGCAACCCAAGTTTTAAAAATTCTACTTGAGTCCCAAACTTTTCAATAATGTAACTTTAGTCCCAAATTTTGTAATGTTTCCGATACACCACAGTACGGGCTCTAACATCTTCCCCTCTTAAGACATTCGTCCTCGAATATTAAACTAACCTTGCGGGTTTCGTAACCAACTTAGGAGGAGTTTCCTTTCAATTACTATAATAACATATCCAACCATTAAAATTTGTCTGTCCCGTAACAAAATCCAGGAAAAGATTAAATTAACTGCCAACTCAAGAACTAATTTCTCCTAAAAACTGGAATTAGACCGCCTTCTTTTTACAATTCACCATAGCACAATATAAGATTAACCAACCCCTACTCATAAGCACATCAAATCCAACTATATCTAACCATACCGATCTGGCCATGGTGCAGTGGCCACGAACAAATACCGTGCAATCTTTATAACTATCAAAGGAGGATTACACAATAATGTGGAACCAAAATCACTGAATGCATACACATCTCGAGAGCAAAGCTAATAATGTACCTATGGCCGCATTCGGCGATGCCTCTTGATCCTAACGGATGATCAAAGCATAAGTGCGATGCGAAGCTAGAACATAGATTCTACCACGACCCCTGCCATAACCTACTAACATGGCTCTATCACATGATCTAAGATCAGAAAGACAGATTAACATCCTAAATGTCCTATAGCCTCCTATTTATAGATGTGGTACATGACACACCGATAAACAGCACTCTACTAGACACGATCTATGGACACTCTAAGGACTAACTGCTCTGATACCAATTCTATCATGACCCAACCCCGTAGGCCCTGACTAGTGCCCGATTGGGGCTCCCAAACGCAAGCACCACTCTAGATTATAACAGATATATTATTTTTACAAAAATTTTGGCAGAGTTTCCTTTCTTTTACTTACTAACCCGAATATTCTGCACACAGAAAAATCCTAGCAGATAGCATACTCATATACATACGGGCTAACAAGGCCACCCCGATGGGTAAAACTGCTCAACATACATAACATACACACAGAATCATATAAATTATCACAGCCCATACATACAGGTGTCCATAGAACTCAAAGCAAATAAATAGAACCACAGGTCGGGATAGGGCCCCGTCGTACCCTCGAATAAGTGAAAATGCACAAATAAAGATACACATGTATATACCGAGTGTTCGCTCCGAAGTAAAAGAGCACTTCAGATAACAAGTGGAAATACTAAGTTGGTGGGTCGCTAACCTGTACATCAGTACCTGCGGGCATGAAATGCAGCCCCCGAAGAGAGGGGGTCAGTACAAAATATGTACTGAATATGTAAAGCAGAAAGTACAGAATGTAAACTTAAGTATTAATCGAAATAAAAGTGTGGAACGCAAACATATAACCAAGCATATGAAAGTAAATAAAATATAATCAGCATAACAACATAAGCAAAATTATAGTAAACCGGTGCATATCCAAAACATCCAACATACTCACTTTCCCAGATACCAGCTGCATATCCCAAAATATCAAGATAATCACTTTCCAGCATGGATAGAGTAGGGACTGAGGAAAAACTGAAACAAAAGTGCCAAAAAAGCAAGTGTATATCCAAAATTATTACATGTCTACTTTTAAGATTAAAGTCATACGTAACACCAGAAAGTTGCACATCTCCAAATTCCCATCACATATCAAACATAGAATAAGTGAGCCAGGTGCTACGTGTCGCCGTCCTTGGAATTACACATCACATACCACATTCAGAGATAGCATAAGTGAGCCAGGTGCTATGTATTGCTGTCCCCGAACTCACTCCAAACATAGCATACCACACAAGTGAGCTAGGCGCTACATATCGGTCCCTGTACTCACCCCACTGATGAGCCAGGCGCTAAGTATCACCGTCCCTGTACCCATCGGTCACATATCATAACACAAAAAGTGAGCAAGGTGTTACGTGTCGCCATCCCTGTACTCTCATAACATATATCATAACACAAAAGTAGCATAAGTGAATCGGACGCTACGTGTTACTGTCCCCATACTCACCCAGCATAGCATGGTACTAACATCACATAACAGACAAGTAAGATAGTCAAACCTGAGACCGACATAATAATTATAATATATTCTGTCAAAGGTGATCTAAAATGCATTAAAGGGCATAATATTTTATTTCCTCTAGAAGCTCAAATTCATTTCACTTTGACCAACTATTGCGAAAGTAAATTAGCTCCCTAGTAATGATATCCTCATTTGACCTGTGTCATGGAGTAGCCACAGGAAAGGTTCAATTACTTAGGCCTGCTGGTAATACAACTTACCTTTTCTGATCATTAGTCATTTACTGGACTTTACAGTTTTCAATGGAGCAGCTAGTGAAGGAAGTTCAGAACTCAACTCAAGAATTCTAACAGCACCAACAGGAGTATGATGAGGACCGAGTAAAGCAACAGGTTGGTATTTAACTGAATCATTCTGATAATAACTTTTTAAATGTTATTGACTGCAGAACCTCAGGCAACTTTATCATAATAGAAACATGGAAACTATCTCAATTAAAATTGCACCAACTCAAGAAAGTCTAGTGTTTATTCTCTGTATCATGTAACTGCTTAGTCTGATGGTCCCTTAATGTTTCCCAGGTACAAGAGGTTCTGGAAGGGGCTAAAGTACTTGAATGGTTGAGGGAATATGCAGAGATTCAATACATAACTAAGTGAAAAGATACAGATGTTCAAAGTTCAAAGAAATGATAAGATTTAGGTGGTGGTTGAGGGAAAATGCAGAGATTCAGTACATAACTAAGTGAAAAGATACAGATGTTCAATGTTCAAAGAAATGATAAGATTTAGGTGGTGGACATCATCAAGCACAAATTAATGATATAAAGGTATAAAAGTAGTACATGAAAGTGAACCAATTAAGTGTTGTCACTGAACCAAATAAAATTGTATCAAAAAAATAAGCAAATAGCAAACTGATACTTAATTATGTAGTACAAAAAAAAGCCAATTTACACTGAACCTTACAACTTAGATCTTCTGAATTAGCATGACAACACAAATCACCAAGCTTAATACCAAACAGTTAGATTGGTATACTGATTTTCCATATCACGGAGGAAACTAGAATATTGGAAACTATAGAAAGAAGTTTCTACAATTTTAACAAACTATAAACAAAAACAAGGTAGATAGCCTGAGTAGTTATTGGTTACTCAAAAATAGCTTGACTAGTTCAAGTGTCACCTACACAAAAGGGAATGCTTGCAGTTCACTACATCATAATAAATGAATAATAATAAAAGAAAGAACTAAAGCAAATGGATTATGGCAGTAAACCACCCAGTAGTAGTCTAAGTTTCCCTATTTATAAAGGTGGAAAAGGTTTGGTAAGAGTAGGGAGGAACACAAACAGAAGGATTCATATTAAACACCACAGAAATCCAGCAAGTCACACTTAGACTTCACTTAACTGTAAGTAATAAGATAAGTCAAACAAGAAAATAGATTATGATGTTAACTGGAGAGCAGTGTTCTGAGTTCCCTCAAGACTCATATCGTAGCCTAAGTTTAACTAAGTAATGCCAAAAGAATAGGGTGCTTTACACACCTCAAACGTCCTCCAATTCAATCCAAGCGCAAACCCAATTCAACTTATACCTCCGAATGTCCAATGTCTACAACAAATCACAATAACGTTAATAAATAGCTAAAAGCCTTTTCGGGCCTTAAATCCCAAATTTGCCCCTAATTTTATAAAAATTTTGATAGCACTTTCCCTGAAACAAGACCACCCCGAGAATCCATCTCGGCTCCAATTAATCAACACAATAATAACAACCACAACAACTATAACAACAAGTATTTCCAAGGCCATTACTACACCAAATTCACTAAAAAACCTCATTTTATCACAACTACAAAAATAGGGCAGCATACAATACATACATGTATATCATACTCAAGCATTCTATTACCCTCCAAGAATCATATTACACCATCTAAATGTCAAATGCATACTTCCAATGCTACAACATATCATTTAACTATATACATAGACTCCAATTTCGGCCAAGCTTCAAATATACATATAAACAATTTCCAATACTTGTTTCACCCCACAAGGATAATTTTCATGCTATCTAAATACAATTTTATGGTTTCAAAACAATATCACACTACTTACATTCACATCCCAATTTCAGCCCCCAACTTTACTATTCACAACTCACTTTAACATGCAACCTTTCATGGTTTTCTTTCAAATTAGCATACTACAACATACATAGGACCTTAATAATCCATAAAACAAAGCTAAAAATTAACTTACCTCTTCAACCCTTTAAATGGGTTAAAATTGCCAAAGTCGACAAGAGAGCGTTTTCTTGGCCAACTAAAATGAATAAAGATAAGAGTTATCTCATATGTATAGGCAAGGCTTGGTCAATTGTATCGGGTCCACACCACACTTGTACCAATCAAAGATTAATACAAGTTAAGTGGGACAACATTAGCCTTTCTTCAAGACCCTAACTTCCAAAAATTACACTTTGGTCCCCAGACTTTTCCTAACTGACCCAATTAAGGACATGTCAAGATCCAATTAAGGACATATAAATCTTAGCAACCCAAGTTTTAAAAATTCTATTTGAGTCCCAAACTTTTCAAAAATGTAACTTTAGTCTCAAATTACGTAATGGTTCCGATACACCACAATAGGGGTTCTAACATTTTTTTTCCTGGCACGTGGCATCAAGTAGATGCATAAAATAAAAAAGTTAAGCAAAAGAAAAAACTTTGTTAGTTTCTTGACATTAGAGACTATGTCAAGATTAGAGGGCTAACAATGGGAAATAAGGAGAAGCATTATGCCATGCTATAAATATACTAAACATCGAGCCTTAGGGAAATAAATTGGAGTTGATAAACCATCAAATATCTGCTCTGTCCAGAGATACAAAAAAATACTTGCAGGGATCACCTTCCATACTTGTGTCTTATATAAAAGAAAAAGAAGAAAGATAATGATTAATTTTGCATGCAAGTTGATCAAGAAATTTTTATAGTTAAACGAAAAAGCAAAGGTCTAAAAGGTAAATTAATTCTTTAAATTGTTTAGTCAAAGTTCTTATGTGTTCCACCTTGATCCATATATACAGGGCATTGAGGATTAAAATTTATTACTAGTAAAATCGATTCATTCCACTTCTTGGAATAGTAACTTCCATTTCCCAGCAAATTGAAGTTCGATTAGGGACAATTCTCTTAGTGGTTAATTCAATGATACACAATAGTTATTTTCAATCTGCAATGTCTTAATTGTACACTTTTGATCCTTTTAGACAATGTGCCATTGACATTACATGCTTTATTCTCAAAATTGATGTTCTCCATTCCAACAGTAAATTTTTCTCCATTGTGATGAAGGAGATCCATCTCTATTTTCACACACACACACACACACACCCACACACATATATATATACATATGTGAGGATGTCTAAAGGGTGATGTGGCATCTTCTAAGGGCAACACTAAATTCTTTTATCTCTTCTATCTATCAGAGTCCATTGAAAAGCTTCATCAAGTAAATTCTTTCATCTCTTCTATCTTCCTCAAGAATGAAAAGCCCAACCCCATTCACATCCCCCCAAAAATAGTGACATTTTTTCCTTCTTTTCATTTGGTGTTGATTGTGTGATTTGAAGTTTGGGTTGTGATTTTCATTTTGAGTAGCAAACTACAATTCTTGCTACTTCACGGACTATGGGAGGCTAATTCATAACTGTAGAATGCTAAAACTTGCAAGAAAAACTATGCATTTCAACTGTTTGATTAATTACCCGAACAAATTTTTCAAGTCAGAGAAGCAACTTTCCTTTAAGAGTGGGTTGATCATTTAGTGGCACTCTCAGATTTCAGCACTATCATTTTTTCCCCCCAATTTTTCACTCTTTTAATTAGTCACTGTGAAAATTTTCCATCAACCAACTTAATGCGTCCTATGTCATAAGTGCAGATGGGGACACCCTCCCATATCTAGAAATGGAAATAGCAAGAGTTCAACAAACAAAAATACTTGTGTAAAGGGATGTGATATTGTTTTAACCAGCACTTAGTGCCAAAGACTCTTTCCTCTTTGATGTGCTGTCAAAATTACAGCATATTGGTGCCTAAAATAAGGGATTTTGTGAGTTCTTAAATTGACTTTTCAGTGTTGTGATGTATTTTATGTTAATCTTACAGAAAAGTTAGGTTGGCATGATTTTGAAGAAAAGTTCCAAATTTTACTGAAGCATAGGCCATACGAGCCCTCCTACAACTCGTAGGTTATGTCATAGCAGGAATTAGAGACCAAAAATTAGAAATCTGCCAAGTGAAGATCATCCCTATGAACCCCACCTACGAGTCATAAAATATATCACAACTCATATAGGTAGACTCGTAGCAAGAATCAGAGAGCCAAAATGTTGGGCCAAAAAGCTGAAGACCAAAACTACATGACCAGTATATGAGTTGTAAGTCGAGTAATGACTTGTACCTATAGGTTTTACCAGTTCAATCTAAGACACCAACAACCTAATACGAGATCCCGACTACAACTCATAGGCCAACCTATGAGTCGTAACTGTTAAATTTATCAGATGCTAGCTGTATTTTCTACATTATTCCTAGGGTTGTTTTGTAAATACTATAAATAGGTTAAGTTAGGTTTTTGAGAGGGAGTTCAAATAGTAGACATTTATACATTATATTTTGAATCTTTTCTTAGGTTTTTAGAGTAGATTATTATTCTCTTTCAGAAATCCATTTTGGGGATTGCAAATCTTGCTTTATAGTCATTATTGATCAATCAAACTTGTGGGTTTGCAACTTGTGGTGCCTATATCCTTCATTGTTATTGGTGAAACTCTCAACTATATCTATTATGTGCATTTTCTGTGTTTTATCTTAGCTATGGTGCTCATCATTAATCTATCAAGCTTTTGGTTTGCAACTTATGGTGTCTTTAATCTTCATTGTCTTGGGTAAAATTCTTAATCATGTCATTTATTTGCATTTTTGCTTGTTTTGCCTTAGCAATGAGTAGCTAAACACCCACAACTTGGGGTTATGGGAACCATGTGTAGTTGACTTGAGATGACCTAGGTTTTGTGCATATCTATGATTGGGATTTTGCATGTATTGTTTATTTCCCTTCATGACTAATGTTGTTTGGTGGTGGCCAATACCAAACCCTGCCTACTATCATGATCCTGACCAAGGTAGTGACAAATAGGAAAAGGGAAGTAGATGATAAGATTTGGTTGATATTTTCTCGTCTAATCGACCAAACTTGACAAGGGGAGGTTAGCTGGGACAATAGGTAATGGTTAGTTGGCACACCATGGTAGCCGACCAAGTACCATAGTGAAATTCAACCTTCATCTTCAAGAGGGCTGGAAGAACCTAAGTTACCGTCCTGCATGTGATTCACTGATCATAGTTATGTTATCTAGGCTGATTGAGTCAACGAACGATGGGGAACACAATTCCCAAGTTTTCCCCAGAATTGAGTGTTTTTCCAAATTTTAATTAGTGTTTATTTTTGTTGTTTTTGAATCACACCCCTATCTAGAGATTGTAGTTATAGATACTAGGAATGATTAGTAGTGAAATCTTATAGTCAAGCCTTGTATTCCCTGTGGGTTCGACCCTAACCTTTGTTAGGTTAATTACTGATAGCGACCGCTTTCTTATTGGAGCATGACCATCAACAAAATTATGTCACCATTGTCGGGGAATACAGCTAGGTTTTGACTTGAATTCACTATTAGTTACTTCTAGTGTTGATTTCTAGAGTCTCTTGTATTTTACTTTTTCTATTTGTTTTTGTTAGTAATTCTAGGAACAGGTTGGTTGGCACTATGACTGAGCAAAAGCTTTACATTGCAACTAATTTTTCAGAAGCTTTATAAAGGCGTGTCCTATTTCAATGGAAAGGGTCCAAGGATCTCTAAATTCATCTACAAAATTTCAATCAAACGCTGAGGGAGTTCTTTGGCACAAGACATCCTATTTGGGAGGCTATAGCTCTTCAAGTTTTTCCCACGACTCTTCGGAATGAAGCTGCAGAATGGTGGTCAATCCTCCCACCTAATTTTTTCTCAAATTGGGGAGAAGTACAGAGAGTCTTCTTCAGAAACTTCTATAAAAAGTCCAAAAAGTAAAAGCTACAGAACAATATCTGTAACTATAAAAGAGTGTTAGGAGAACCTTTGGTAGTGGGTTAGGAGAGATACAAGTAGTGTTTGGCAGCAAATCAGAACCATGGTCTAAATTATGATGAATTGGTGACTAGTTTCTATCGAGCCCTAACTTTTGAACTACAAGGGCAGGCTGACACATTATTCGGAGGAGACTGTTGGGAGTTTGTAAGGTGATCATTTAATGAGATAATTGAGATTATAGACAAGCTATCCGCAGTTGCCCAAGTCTACCAACCCCTTCAAGGTCAAGCCGGACCAACTATTAATGCACCTACGGGAGCCTCTAGTAAATCAAAAAATGAAAATATGGCACATTAGAAAAGGCTACCTCATCAGTATTGTATCACTAATAAACTAACCCAGATTTAGCATATGCTTGAACAAGTTCTGACCAAGGTAAATGAGCAAAATGACATTGTCAGGGAGATAAAGTTTGACGTCCTCAAATGTAATTACAAAGTGGAATGACAAACTATATCGATGCAAAGTCTAGGTGATAAGATTAAGTAGCTCGCTGAACAACTAGATGCAGTGCAAGATGAAGAAAAAGTAGAAGAAGCAGTGATGGAGCTCATGAGGAAGTCTGAGTACTCATAAATGGCTGAGTCGAGCCACCACATTAAATAAGGCACTTCTTGGGATGTTACAACCCGTATCTCGTGCATTAGAGCAATTATGAAAATTTGGGACTATATTATTGGAACATTCGGGACAAAAGTGGTATTATTGGAGAGTTTGGAACCAAAGTGACCTTATTGAAAAGTTTGGGACCAAAGTTGGAATTTTGCAAAGTTGGGGTCTTGAACTCTATTTGGGCCAAGTGTAGTACACTTAGCAAGATGTGTGTGTGTGTGTGTGTGTATATAATGTTGTTTGG
>DF367387.1:4453-19778 GCA_000787875.1 Solanum virginianum | reverse complement strand
CTCCCCAGACCCCACTTGTGGGATTTTACTGGGTTTGTTGTTGTTGTTGTTATAATGTATAGCTCAAATTAATTTTTTTAAAATCACCCTAATCATATTGGTTTTTCTTTGGTACCGATACGATTTGACTAATTTTTAATTTTTTTATTGTTTAAAGCATCACTTCAAAATACACTATTATTAGAATATTTTTTCGCAAAGATATTCTTGAAAGAAACACTTTAATTCACCAAAAAATCAAGAATATAAAATATTCTTGCCATACTATTTGATTTTAAACTTTGTATATGAATGATTGCATAGATTTTTTTCATGTTGTTTGATAGAGTATCTAGTATGGTATCTTTAATTTGAAAATAAGGGTGACAAAATTAAGTTCAACCCGCGCAGGTCGACCCAATTCATTGAAGTTTGGGTGGGTTATAGTTCAACTCATCTCAACCCAACCCATTTAAAATTGGGTTGATATGCAACCCGAATTAATTCGAGAGATTGTTAAAATATTTTCAAAAACACTTTTTTTCTCAATTTGATATGTTTTATATAACCATAATAAAAAATATAATTTAATTAAGTGCTAAAATATTGAAAAAGAACAAATAAAATAAGTAAAACTTAGTAAAAATTGGATCGAATTGGATCTTGACCCGCTCCATAACCCGATTTGACCCAAATAAATTTGGATTGGGTTGGGTCTTGACCCATTATAACTCGTTCAAATTTGACCCAACCAACCCAATTGTGACCCTGATTGAAACCTACTTAATTAAAAGTTAATTAAACAATAAAAATCTAAAATCGTCCAATCGCTAGAGACCTAGGATCTAGATTATATATATATTTGAAAAATATATTTACGTACATATAAAGTTATTCAGTTCGATTCGAGATTTTTTTAATAAACTAAAAAGACTAGTTTAATTATTTAAAATAATTATAAATTTAAATAAAAATTCATAATTTTATTAAAAAATAATAAAAATTAATTCGACGTGATCAATTTTTCTGACACCCTTGCCAACAATCCCCACCCCGACCCCCACCCCAAGACGGGAAAATATAAATGGTATAAGTAGGTGAGTAGTGAAAAATAGAAAACAAAAAAGGAAAGAAATGTAAAGATTAATTTGAGACCTAACTAGGAAAAAAGCCGCTTACCGAATTTAAAACACAACAGCATGGAAGTCAGACAAGCAACACTATCCCACGTTTCTTATTACTTGGCACCCCAACCCCCATCATCTCTTTCTCCTCGAGATCCTCGCCGTGAATCCCCTCTCCTTCGCCGGAGAACCGCTACTTCCCGCCTGATTTATAAAATTATACAAAAGGATCGCTGGCCAAATGAGTAACGGGGAGCTACTTCAAATCGACCCACTAGAACTTCAGTTTCACTGTAACGTCTCTCTGTTAGAAACTTCTAGAACATTTCCTACTCTGTTTGAACTTTTCAGATCCGTCTGTTGTTTGTTACCTTTGTTTTGATTTGTTTGTTTTGTTACATGGTTTTTGTGATGTTGAATAGTTGAATTGAAGAAGCAGATCTCATGCTCCTTGCAATTGAGCAACAAATCCGATGACCATGTAGCCTTCAAGGTATCATGGAAATTCACTGTAAGTAATTTTTTATTTTTTGTGAGATTACAATTTTTTTTATTTTATTCTTTTTGGATTTCAGGTGAAGACGACGAATCCAAAGAAGTACTGTGTAAGGCCTAACACTGGAATTGTGATGCCTCGCTCTACCTGTGATATCATAGGTCTTTTCTCTCTCTCTCTCTTTTCCTATGCTTGATTTGTTCAGTTTGCTAATAGTTACTCCCTCCCTTTCCATTTGTTTGACATATTTTGACTTAAAACAGAATTTAAAAAAATAAAGAACATATTTTTACGAAATATTTTAAATATGTCAAAATATTCTTTAATTAATTTATGGTCTGTAGAAATTTGGAACCAGAGAATTGATAGACTGAGAAAGAATCATTTTTTTGAAACATACTATAAAGAGAAGGTCAAACAAATTGAAACTAGGGAGTATCTTTTTACTATTAGTAATTGTGTTTTTATAAGTAGTATTTTTGTCCACTATATTTATGTATTTTTTGGCATGATAACTATTCACCTTTTTCTGATGGAAAAAATTCACTTTATTTGAAAATCAAAGTTTTGTCATGAAAATTCCAAATACAAAAACTCTGGTTTCATTTTTTTTAACTTTCGCGATGTCTTTTTCCAAATTTGATCCTAAATTTTTTATTTTTGAAAAAGTAACTCAATTTAAATTATTCATTTTAAAATCATGTTTTGTGTTCTTTAGGAAAAGTACATTCAAACGACCAAATATTATCTTTTAAAAAAACTATAACTAAACACAATTTCAACATAAAAAATTTTAAATAAAGTGAAAAAATATTTGTAACAATATGTACTAGCTCATATATTCTATGACATTATATTACTATTTATTTTGAGTTATTATTTTTTTAGAATAGATTTGATTGAATAATTCATGTAAATTAATCAACTTATTTTTAGAATTTGGTGTATAAATCATATTTAGAAAAATGCATTCAAATTCTAAATATTCTTTGCAAACACATAACGAAACACAACTCCAACTCCAATTTAAAAACATAAAGTGAATAGTATTTGATTTTCATGGTCAAATGCCTTACTAAAAGTAAATTTCCACTAGGTGAAATACATTTTTTTCCTGTTTTGCTTTTAACATCACCTACACCTTTCCCAAATCATTTTCAAGTCCATTGAGACTATACTCCAATTAACATAGGTATTAGTATAAATATGCATGTTATTTATTATTTCTTAAATGGATTATAAAGTCCATTTTGGACAACTAAAAAGGTGAAGAAAGGGAGTAGTAGTTTGGGATTGATACGTAGTATTAGTTGATGTTGTAATTGTTCTTACAATTTATGGATTCAGTTACAATGCAAGCACAAAAAGAGGCACCACCGGACATGCAATGCAAGGATAAGTTCCTGCTTCAAAGTGTCGTGGCAAGCCCCGGAACTACGGCTAAGGATATAACTCCAGAAATGGTAAGATTGTTACAGCTGTGTTCTTGTTGTTACAAATGTTAATTGATTGCAAAATCTGGTCTTACTGTTGTTTCTGTACTGTGAATTGTTAATTGATGAGAACTAGCACGGTTTATACACGTTTTTTTTTAGTTCAACAAGGAGTCCGGGAATCATGTTGAAGAGTGTAAGTTGAGAGTGGCTTATGTTACACCTCAACCACCATCACCTGTGCGGGAGGGGTCCGAGGAAGGTTCCTCACCTAGGGCTTCAATATCTGAAAATGGAGCTGAGTTCCACAATGTGAGTTTTTAAGAGTCTTGCCCTCATGTTGTTGAAGATTAAAGATTCCTTTTGGGGGTAACAAGCTAGCAGAATTCATATAGGATATGATATATCTGGTTGTTGTGCAGGCTTCAAGGACATACGCGGAGCCACAAGACATTTCATCAGAGGTAGATTTCGTTTTACAGAATTTGCGATGTTTCTTATGGTGACTGATAAGTTCCTTGGCTTGTGTTATTATCTATGTTGTCAAGTATATATGCACGCCAACAGGAATGACTAAGTTTCTAATATCTAGAGTCTATAAATTGATTGCTTAGCATTCATTTTGCTTATTGTCACTGTAGCACATAGTTGGATATTCAGTACATATCACTTGAGTTCCATGACTTTGCAGTTTTCAAGATTTTTCCTCATTCGGTTTGTGGTAGACCTATTGGTGTCTGTTTGTTCATTAACTTCCACATTGTAATCTACCATATTGCTGTCTGTGCATTTATGGAGAACTTCTGTTGATGTTTATTCATCATAAACCTTGTAGATCTTAGAGTCTGTTTTGAGTTGTTTTCCTCATTGATTTGCATTTTAGCTGCCTGGGATTTTTCTGATTAACAAATTCTTGCGTTACCTGGTTAGTTTGAGAACTATTTTCATTCTATCTTGTTTGTCATAACTGTAAGCACACCCTATACCCTCTAAAAATAAAGGAAAAAAGAAATGCTACTTTTACAGATGTGATATAGGGAATATCCATATAATAATTAGTTCTCGGGGTGGGGGGGAGGAATTACAGATGCCTGAGTACTAGTACTTACTTCTTTTGTATGATTGCTCTTATAGAGCAGCCATAATCCAATGATGCCTGACTAATAGGTAGAAAAGCTCTTGTGTTATCACTTGCTAAATGGAGACTAGCAAAATGCTTCTTTTGGTCTGCTACCTTGTCAAAAAAAAAAGCTTCAGTTGTCAAATTAAGTGTCGAAATTATTAGCCAAATAACTTAAATGTACCTTATACAAGAAGGAATTAAATTTCTTGAAATTTTCAAGGGGATAGGAGGCCAAGAGGGAAGAATGGATAAAATGCTAATGATTACATCTATTCAAACTTCCAAAACTGAAGTCCAAATGAAACAACGGAAGGTAGTTATCCAGTTTTTAGATGCATTTTAATAAGGAGTCGAGGGGTGTCATAGCAAAATGTATATTAAACATAGCAATCTGCAAGAGTTTGTTACCCGTTACGATTCTTAAAGAACTTGGCAAATCTGCAAGACTACAATTTTTTTAGGGCCTCTGCGATTTGAACATTTAGAATTTGTCTGGTTTGTGTCTATTTTTTCACACCTTTCCAGTGTTGTGCTCTTATACAGTGGACAAAATTTATCTTGGAATATTTGACATTTTAAATTTGAATGTATTATAGAGTTTGTAATTGCTCTGTTAGCCCGGCATGGATGAGGGGTGGTATATATGTCTTTATATGGTCCTGTATGATCCTGATCTCTTACGAGCTAACATTGGAGTTGGCTCAGGTTCAAGGTCTGTTAGTCAAACACATCCTCAATGGAACCTTATCCACACTCTAAATATTCAGTCTTGGGTGGGTGGAGCTGTTGAGAGTTACACTGGTTAAGGGCATGGATAGTACCCTTTCTTTTTTCTTTTTTTTTTTTTCCTAATGAAATTGATTGTAGTCTCTTTATATGATTTTGTACCCCACGAGCTGGATTTTGGGGTTGCTAGGTTCAAGGTCTCTTTTCTTAGGCAAGGTATGGAATATAGTGTTTCTTGATTGTCTTGTCAGAATGATACTGATTAATGAGAAAAAGGTACTTTGAATACGCTATACCCTTTGGTTTCAGTGGAGTATGCTGTTTTTCCTTTTATACATTATTTGTCCTTCTTGGTGCAAATGAAGGACATTGTCCCCCAAAATATCATTATGCCAGTATTACAGAATGAAACAAACGACAATGTATATTGCAGAATGAAGCAAACGACAATGTATTACCTCCTACACATGTCCGTCATTCAAATACCTACTTACCTTCCTGATCATGCTTAAAACCCTGCCTGGATCTGGCATGACAAAATGTTATTTGCTACTGAGGTTGATCTATAGATCACCTGTAGTTTGAGGAAGGATACTAAACCACTTGTTGAGGATTAGTTGATCCAATAAGCAGATCTTTCTTAGTTCATATAAACAATGTTTCTCTAATTGATTTCTTTCTTGGTGTTGAAGTTCTGTATGTTCATGCCATATTCCTTGTAATCTTGTCTCCACTGTGCTTCCATTCAATTAAAAAAGGGCAACTCTCTGCAATGCTAGTTGACAGAAGCCGCTATAGATCATAGTTCGTCAATATTCTGACACAGATTATGTTTTCTTTACACTGTAATATAGCCATATAGGTGGTACTTTTCTTTGTTAGAGATCATTTTGTGATTCCATCACAGTGGTTTAAGTTTGTTTCAACTATGTTTTTCCTTTTTTGTTCTTGGTGATCTTTCCTTTTCTGAAGTGATTATTTATTCTCACGATCAATGTTATGTTGGACATGCTGATTACCTTTTAGAAAATTGTATATATCTGTGTATTTTCTGTGTATTTGATCATCTTGTATGTAAGGGCTAGTACTACTATGTTCTCCCTGGCTTGGAATTTTAACTTGGACCACAAACAGTGAGCAGAGATACTAGAAGAATTCAAGATAAGTAGGATAAAATCTATCAGTCTAAAATCTCTCTGAAGTTTTTGAGTGGAATCATTTGGTTCTATCATGGTATAAGATGCTGTCATTTTCCTGCATAAATGGTTAGCTGTATAAATATTCTAGTTTGAAGCTCTAGTCACTTCTTAGGCTTTTGTAAATTACAAGTAGCTAACTGTTTGTCCCCTACATTTTCTTTGACTTCAGCAAATGTATTTTTTATTATTTTTCTTTCTACTCGTTCAATGAAATACTTGTTTCATACAAGGTGGGAGTTTGAGTATGTAAAGTTTGTCATTATGACCAAACCTTGATTGCTATGCACTGTTCTGCCCTTTGGGAAAAAAAAGAAGATGCAGCGTAACTATTCAAGAAAAAGAATACTGAAGAGTCCTTTTGTTTTATTTGCAGGCAAAAGCACTAATTTTAAAGTTGACAGAGGAGAAAAATTCTGCAATACAGCAAAATAGCAAGCTTAAGCAAGAATTGGTAAGGGCCTTAATTAAATTTATTTACTGGTTTCTTTGTCATTGTTTTGTGCATAGCGGGAACTTTAGTGTGCTAGACTGCCCCTTTTTTTGCTGGCGTTTTATCAGAATTTTTGTAACTTTTCACTCATCAGCTATCTCAGACTTGGAAATATTTATGTTTTCTTCTTTATCACCTTTCTCCTGTAAAGAGATTCAAGGGTTCACAAGAAAAAAATTGAGCTTCATTCCATGGATGATTTGAGAGGGATAAAAATCAATTCTTTTAGAGAGTGGAGATCTAGCGTATTGTTTGAGTCAAGAGGGATGGAAACTATGTTTCTGTTAGGTTGAAAGGAGATGACCTTCAAGGTTTAATTCACACCGAACATATAATGGTGTTTGTTATGTAGGCAACGACAAAGGGTGGTTGGAAAAGAAAGGAATAGTAGATGTTTTGCAGATAAAGCTAACTTGACATAGTAGAAGAAAGTGTAATTATGTGCTTTCGTTTTCCTTTTGGGGTGAGGAGGAATTTTGTAGATTAAGCAGAATCAGTACTTACCCTCTTAGAATCCCTATAGTACTGGAAAAGGGTTGTCCTTTTGCTTTTTGCTCACCTGTGAATGTTTCAGCACCTTCTTGGTGCTGGTTTTATAATACAATTGCCTTTTCTCTCAAAAAGAGGTGGTTGGGAGAGATAAGATTTTTCTATTGACATGGTCAGATATGTGGACTACTTAAATGGGTCGTGAGGTCCGTACATGCATAGGATAACCGTTATGTTAGTTGTTCAAGCCACTGTATAACCCTCCTGCACTGATGAGGAAAGCTTCTTTGTTTTATTTTTCTTTCTGGTTAACTGTTGCTATCTTGAATTAAATATGCTGTTTCCTTTGTTTGATAACTTCATGGCTTTCCAATTGGATAAGGCTGGATCAGCTGCTATATGAAAGCACAACCTTATTTCTTTAGTCTGAGTAAGATCTAAAGTCTATTTATTAATGACACTATAGCTTGATAAGTTGTGTGGTGGACCTGAAAAAAGAAGACAATTAGGCAACCTCATCATCAGTTAATGTTTCCTGAAATGACTGAAGACAATTAGACAATCTCATCAGTTAATGTTTCCTGAAATGTCTGAAGACAATAACCTCATCATCAGTTAATGTTTCCTGAAATGACTGAACTCTACCTTTAAGGGTGGGTTAGATAGTGAGAGATATTTTCTTGGGTTAGATAGTGAGAGATATTTTCTTTCTTCCGGTAATGAATTGATTAATCATGCGCTCTGTATGATTAGCTAATTGCTATTTTTGTTGCTGCACTTATAAAAGAAGTGTCAGGCTACTGCATTTGAAGTCGTTAGTTCTTGAACTGAAATTGTATTGGAAAAATGTTTGCCATAGAACTGGGTAGCATTTTTGCTTGTGCTGGCACTGCAAGAAATTCATTGTGGCTGGAACATTATCCTTAAACTTCACGAACCTTGTTGGGTGCAGGAGTTCTTGAGGCGCCAAAGCAGCAGAAGTCGTGGTGGAATCCCATTTATGTATGTTGTTATTGTTGGACTGATAGGCCTCCTTCTTGGCTATCTTCTCAAGAAGACATGATGGCTAAGAGATTGCTGCTACATCATCAGTGCACCAAAATGGTTTAAAAAATTCTAGAACCTTGAAGAAATAGGCGACTAATCCATTAAAAAGCTTTGTATCATGTGTTCTGGTTGACTTTAAAATGTACAAGACAGGTTGTAATCTGTTTTTGTAATGCCTGAACTCGAGAGTATCATCGTGTGACTAACTGCATTTGACATCCTTTGCCAATATGTCGAGGAAACATTTTAGTTTGCAAATTAAGTATACTTCCTGATTATGGACCTTGTAACTGTTGCTAGTGCTTGTCTGTCCACGAACAGTTATGACTTGGTGATCTTATTGGCATGGACGAACTGCTTGAATTTACTTAGACTAGTTTTACTTTTAAAAGTAACAACCTTATTTCTTGAGATTTCATCGTCGCAACTCCTCTCACAATAAGGATAACAAACAAGAATCACTAGTTACATGAAGTTAATGGAGAACATGATCTCTTATGAACAGAAGGTTAATGTGAGGTCATCCTGTCTTCTTGAAGAAAACATGCTAGCTGGGCGAATTGAAAAAACAAGGAGAAATAACTAATGTATAAGTATAAAAATGGACTACCCTTCTTTTCTTTCTATTCTTAACAATAGTCATTGTATCACTTTTCTTCTGAATCCAAGCTCGAAAGCCATTGTTTCAACCCCGTTGCAAGTGTCAATTTATCCCAAGCTTGACTGGGTGCCTTCTATTTCACGCTGTCAACTTCTTAGCTACAATTTCCCTTCTCACTTGCCGGTAAAGTGTAGTGACATGAAGTCTGAGTCAGTCATGTCCAATATGACATAAAGTTGTCTATTTCTTCAGAAGATTTAAGTACTCTTTCGATGCAACATTAAACAGCATCTTGTATCATATTACATCTGAGTGCAATTTTGCGAAAATCGTCCAGGCTCAACTGCAATATGCCGTATCAAGTTTAGGAAGGACTAGGATAAAACATGAACCCAACTTTAAAAAGCATAAAGCTTTTGCAGCAGCCATTTGAGGGCAGATAGTCATGGAACTTACTGTGTAAAAATGATGATATCATTTTTATGATCTTGGTGGACAGCACTTATGAAATAAAACAATAGCTACACCAAAAGAACCAAATAAAAATGGCCACAAACAACTGTTCAGGCTTATAGACTCCGGAGCCACAAGGGCAACAATTTTTTTGGAAAAAACCAAAACGACAACTCTTTGCCTTTTGGTTTTGGCAGGGTTGGTTAGACTACCCTACAAATTTGAAAAAAATTGCCCTTTTGTCTCCGGAGCCGCCTTAGTCAATTTTTGGCTTTTTGGCCACTTCAGTTCATGGAAATTTTTTAATGAAAACACCAAATAGGATAAGTCACCTTTTTTCCTTTTCAGTTGCAGATGATTGATAGCATACCTCCACAGTACTAAATCATTCCAATTAATGTATAAAGCCCCAAACACTTGACGGTAACCTCCGTGGTTTGGTGTCCAAGGAGGGAAAACCATCACAACAACATACCCAGCGTAATCTCACAAGTGGAGTCTGGAGAAGGTAGAATGTACGAAGACTTTAACTCTACCTATTACACAAGTGGGGTTTGGGGAAGGTACGATGTACGAAGACCTTAACTCTACCTTTATGGGGTAGAGGCTGTGTCAGATAGAACTTTGGCTTAAAAGAAATACTAATGCAAGAAAGTAAGAAAGAAAAACAAACAACAAAATAACAATGTATAAAATAAGTGTAGCAACAAGGAACAGAAAACATGAGAGTTACATATTGTACTTTCCTTGTATAGAAGGAGATATTAGCACCTAAAGATATAGTTCAATGGTAAATGAAGTTCGTTGAGAACTATGAGGTCTCAAATTCAAATCCAGCGGAGGCAAAGTTACTAGGTGATCTTCTATTTATCCAAGCCAGTGTACACAATTACCCAGTATCTGTGTTGGGTGGAGAGTAGCAGGTAAACAGAGGAATTAGTTGTGGTGTGTGCAAGTTGAATTGGACACCATAGTTATAAAAAAAAATAAACATTTTAACTTTCTCCAACTTACGGTAGTAACTTTATCGTTTTTATATTCATTCTTTAAGATTGTGTTATATATTTCAAAACACCACCAACAACATACCTAGTAAAATCCCACAAGTGGGGTCTGGGGAAGGAAGTGTACGCAAACCTTACCACTATCTCATAGAGATAGAGAGGTTGTTTCCAGAAGACCCTCTTAAGTATATCAACCCCAAAAGCAAAAAAATAGTAGATATAGAATAGCGACTAAAATGAAAAACAACGACAATTCTATAACTCAAATAAAAGTAGTAAAATAAGTGATGGATAATACAACACAATATATAAAGACGTGACTAATCCTACTAACCTACTACATCACAAGGCAAGGCAACATCCTACCCCTATCAGCCTATTAACATTCTACCCTAACATGTGACCTCCATTCTTTTCTATCTAAGGTCATGTCCTCGATGATATGAAGCTACGCCATATATAATATATGCAATTAATATTATATTTCATAAAATATAATATATGCAATTAATATCTAGTATATTTAAACACTTAACACTTGTCGTATGTGCCCCAGTGGCTAGTTTATGATTAATTCCTTTGACTTGTCTACATTTAACTCAAGCATGAGAGCCATAAAAATTTGGAACGAATAGCACCAGTCCTCCGTGATCTATTCAATATTGAATCTTATCAAACACTTAGGTCTTCAACAAATAGGGAATACTTTTTTAACCCACCCCCACCCCTGCAAAAAAAAAAAAAAACCAAAGGAGAGAAGTACCTTTCCATCTCCATTAGAATCAAAACAACGAATCATATTTGCCATGTCCTCATCTGACCATGTAAAATCATGGGAAACAGCCATTTTCCGCAGATCTCTGAAACTTATACTCCCTTTTCCAGCTTCTATGAGAGAGTACCAACTAATTAATGGGTATTACAATCAATCTATAACAGCAAGCAAAAAAAAAATTGATGCTAGAACATGCTAAAGTACATGTGACATCAGATAAAGATTTTCAATATAGTGGACCACAAAACTGTATAGCATATCAGTTTCACATGTACAAGATGTATGAAACCTGATAAGCAGACTCAGCATTACCATCAAACTGAAAGAAATGCATAATCAAGTCATCCTCAGTCATCTGCACTCGATTTCTTGTCTGCTGAAAACAATTGTAAAGTACTCAAGTATAGAGGAAGGAATATGAGAAAGTTCAGAATTTTCATTGACTTAGTAAATAAACGATAACATACCTCTTGTTTTCTCTTCCTTTTCCCAGTGGCATCTTCCTGATTGCACATACTTACTTCTTTTTTGTTACCGGCCTTTTTCAAAGTAGCTTTTTGGTTGCCGACCTTTTTCAAAGAAGCTTTTTCGTTGCTGTCCTTTTTAGTGGAATCTGCATCATTGCCTCGCGTTGGTACTTCATTTGCAAGATTCAGAAAACCTGCTGAATCTTGTAGTGACAACGCAATAGCCTGCATATAGATAAATAAACTCTTTACTGCTGGATGCCTGGTAGAGAGCTGCAGGGTTATTGGCAAGGGTGACTGATGCGATATCTCTCTCTGTTTTTATATATGTATATGCATATTAATAAGACTGAATGATAATATATGTCACCTGCATTAAGGCGACATCATCATAGACAAAATCCGTGTCAGTTGGTACCATTGTCTTAGAAACTCTCTTCTTAGGAGTTTGAATTTTTTTCTTCGACTGCAACAAGAGATCCAAGGAAAGTTAACAGTATACCAAACTAGAGTATTTCGTCTACCAACTGCGAAAGCAAATATAATGGGTTAAATGCAGGGCAGGCGCATTAGCAGCCTCTCCTAACAGACAGCTCCACAGGTCAGAGATCAGATGAACTTGGATTCGTTTTTTCGATAGTAATAAATTTCATTTAAAGAAGGGCAAAAGCACCCCGGCATTCAAGTG
Organism: Solanum virginianum; assembly: GCA_000787875.1. Lineage (NCBI taxonomy): Eukaryota > Viridiplantae > Streptophyta > Magnoliopsida > Solanales > Solanaceae > Solanum > Solanum virginianum. The sequence goes on along the minus strand of DF367387.1, from coordinate 7,684 downwards.
GTATACCCAAAGGCGGAAAACCTTACGAAACAACATGGTTTTCTATGAACGACACATTATGTTAGTGGAGGTTATAGTTGATCAATAAATTGTTTGCTTAAAAATAGAAAGGTTGTACCTGGATCAGATGTACTTAGACTCATTAATTTTATGTAATTGTACTATGCATACCATTCATGTATTCTTTGCCTCAGCTAACGACATTCAGAAACATCAGTTCTCTAAATGTTCAACACACGATGAAATAAGGGATGCAGCCTGTTTTCCTGAAATGTTTCAGAGCCCAGGATGCATATAATAGACTCTTCTGATAGTAGTTGTTTTTGGACATCATTGGCGTAGATTCACTCATTTATTAACAATAATAAAAGACAGTAAGACACAACTGTTCTGAGAGGTTAAGAGTCTTAGTTAAGATTTCTACTAGACAGTATAAAAGGAAATGTATGACATTGTTGTAATACTCTATACCAAAACAAGGACATATATGCCATTTGGTTTTCAAACAAAGGGGGAGGAAGGTTCTTCCTTTAAGACCAAAAAGGAATTTTAAAAGGAAAAAAACCATGGGCGCTAGCCCATCACTCACTGTTCAAGGAAAACAAAGGGGAAAAGGGAAGATTAAACTTTGTCATGACCCAAGTTTAGGACCATGACCCGCGCTAAGGGGGAGAATCCCAAAGCAAGCTTTACTAGAATTCTACAGAAAATTGAGTAGAGTTTCCTCTGTTTTTGGGCCTATTCCAAATTTTTCCCATCTCAGAAATCCACAACACAACTAATAATAACTCTAAATCAAGACAAAATATTAATTATCAATCTACTCGCCACGCAATAATACTAATTCATCCTCAAATCAAAAAGAAGTCTAATACTGGTCTCATGTCTATATAAAATGAAAGAATTCAAGTAAAAGAAATGACTAGGGAGTGACTCCAAGAATTCAAAGAAAAGTCCATAACAAATAGACAAGCTTGTTGACCACGCGCACAAGTGCGGGGCTCACCATGGAATCAACTTGCTAGCTCTAGTTAACAAAAATATCACATGTGTTCTCTATAAAAGAATTCAGCGAAAAGTGAGATGCTAGCTTAATAAGTAATAACACTTAACCACTTTAATGAAGGAAAAGGCAAAGCACATGCTAGTATGATAATCAAAATCACGAAATAAATGCTTTTCAAGAAAAATAGTAGCCATAATCAAGTTTTGTCAAATGAAAGCAAAATCCACTTAACCATTTAGGAAAAAACTCAGTAAAATACTTTCATATCATATTTTATAAATTCTCAAGATTTTCAAGAATGAATCATGTAATCAGTATGGCGTGCTGCTTTAAGAAAAAGCCAAATTTTTCTTTATAAACAATAAAAGCATTTCCTAAATAGTATAAGGCATTTAACCTTACCAACTCATATTATGTCAACTTTAATGAAAGCACATGTCAAAATGTTGTTTCTCAAGTAAGTGTCAAACATGTTCAATAACTTTAATCATATCTCAATCATCACTAAGCTTGTCTTGTAAAAGTGAGATCATCTTTGAATAACTATTTCAGTATCAAATCAAGACTTGTCCTATGTGCAAATTCAAAACATTCTTTAGCACATTCATTTTATAAACCATTTATAAATCATGAAAGTTATAAAACACAAATTGTGATAAGATCACTACTCATAGTAATCAGTAATCGTGTTAAAAATACCAAGATCGTTACTCGAGTAATCCGCATGAACTCCTTCAATCAATCTATAATCACATTCATATCAATTTTGTGTTAACTTCTTTGTTTAAGATAACTCATGCTACATTAAGATACCCAGTCCTAGAGTATCTCTGAATGACTTGAAATCTGACCAGTCACGTAATTGATGCTTAGATCACACAAAACAGCCCCATTTTGATAAATTTCACACGCTCAACTACTTTTATTTCACATATGCTGAAAATACAAAAACTTAATCCAATCATATAACGTACTCACCTGAATCCTAAGAATTTAACAGATTTCTCTATCTCTTTAATTAAGAAACAAAGTTTTTCAATTTTTCCATCCTCGCTCTTTCACTGGAAAAAGAAGCAATAGCTATGAAGCATTCGATATTCTTATCAAGCCGATGCATTTGATATTCTTATCACAACACAATCAGTGCACCCAAAATGACACACAGAAGTAAAAGCAAAGTACAACATAAAGCATTACAATTCCTTGATGTATAATGTGCTTTTGCATCTGAAAAATTGTACCGTTTGAAAAAATATGCAAAAACCGATTATGTTAGTGGAGGTTATAGTTGATCAATAAATTGTTTGCTTAAAAATAGAAAGGTTGTACCTTTTTCAATTGGGACTTTGAAACTTCAAAATCCACGTCATTTTGTTCCTCCTCTTCACCTGTATCGCAAGAAAGGTCCTCACTTTGAGCTGGCTCGTAATCTTCATCTTCATCATCCACCACCTTCTTTTTCCCCTTTCTGTCCTTGCCTTTCTTCTGGGGTTTGGGGGAAGAACCCATCAACGAAGTTGCCATTTTGTGCAGACCCATGGCCTCCATTCTTGCTTTGTTTTCTTCGATTCTCTTCATTCTTTGTTTTTCATAATCAGTGAGTTTTCCAGTTCTTTGGGGTTCCACCGGAGACTCCTCTGACTCTGAGCTTGAATCTGAGTTTCTCTCTTCCGTTTCTGAGTCTGAGACATTCGGTTTAGCCATTTTCGTGACAATCTAATTTGGGATTTTCGATTGGATTAGAAGGGTTTAAGGTGGAATTGCACGAGCCTCGTAAACGCGGGAGTTCTTTTGTTGGTTGTAACAACAGAAAAGACAACCGGAAAAAGAAAATCAAATGGGTGCTGAGAGAAAATGGTAGGTTTTAGAAAAAATAAATGAATCGATTAAAAAAATTTGAAAAACATTTTTTTAAAAAAATAATTTATTTAAAAATAAATGAATTTCCATACACAATTTCTTTTAAGAAACAAAAATTAACAAAGCTTCATTTGATCCCGATACTTTAAAAGGGCTAAAAGAATTTAAGAGGGTTAATTCATCTAATATTATTAAGAAGTTTGTTAAAAAAGTTATATTATAATTAATAGTTTTTTAATGTAGTATATTATCGAGATTTTGATAATTTGAAATAAAACTAATGTTCAAAATAATTTTGACTGCATGGCTAAATAGGGGATCCTAAATTCAGTTACCATATATTACCTGAAAAAAAAAAAGAAAAT
>DF367388.1:835-19777 GCA_000787875.1 Solanum virginianum | reverse complement strand
GTAGCGGGCCACCAGCTTAGGACTCCCATTGCAGTTTGAAGAGCTCCTTTGTTTCGGAGCCAATTTTGATATATTCGTTACTTCAGTACTTTATATTGTTTCTACTTTTGGGTATGACGGAGGCCTGTCCCATCTTATGATTCTATATGTTCATGTTAGAGGTTTGTGGACATCCTGTGAGTATGGGTCATGTTAGAAAGCTTGTATATTATGTATATGTGCTGAATATGTGAGACATACTGTCAGTCTGAATACTATGAACATATGCTGTGTTTGTTGGGTGGTTTAACCGCAGCGGTGACCTTGTCGACCCCCGTATATATGTATGTCTGTTTGTATGTTTGCACTGGTTGCTAAGAATTTTCTGTTTGCAGGTGGTTAGTCAGTAAAATGGAGAAAACTCTGCCGAAATTTCCATAAATGAATAGTGATCACAATCTGAGTCTAGTTTGATAATGTTATCAGGTGCCTCAATCGGGTACCAGTCACGGCCCATAGGTTGGATCGTGACACAGACGAGCCTTATTCATGGATGCTATTAAGATGTTGTTATCAGGTGCCTCAATCGGGTACCAGTCACGGCCCATAGGTTGGATCGTGACACAGACGAGCAGGCAGAGCGAACCATATAGACTCTTGAGGACATGTTGAGGGCATGTGTCACAGACTTCAAAGGTAATTGGGACGATCACTTCCCTTGATTGAGTTTTCTTATAATAACAGTTTCCAAGCTAGCATACAGATGGCCCCATACAAGGCCCTTTATGAGTGGAGATGTAGATCGCCTATTGGTTGGTTAGAATGTTGGTGAAGCTAGATTGATAGGGCCTGACTTGGTTTACTAAGCGATAGAGAAGGTGAAAGTCATTCAAGAGAGGTTGAAAACCGCGCAAAGCTACCAAAAATCATATACCAATTTTAGGAGGAGGGACTTCGAGTTTGAGGTAAATGATTGGGTATACTTGAAAGTTTCACCTATGAAGGGTGTCAAGAGATTTGGAAGGAAAGGAAAGTTGTGTCCACGGTATATTAGTCCTTATCAGATTGTGAGAATAATAGGTAATGTTGCGTATGAGTTGGCATTACCAGATGAGTTGGGTGCTATACATCCGGTATTCCATGTTTTCATGCTTAAGAAATGCTTGAGAGATCCCTCCCTAGTTGTTCCTGTTGAGAGTGTTCATATTAAAAATAGTTTGTCCGATGAAAAGATTTCGATTCAAATTCTTGACCGCCAAGTTCATAAGTTGAGAACCAAAGAAATCGCTTCGGTTAAAGTGCTATGGAGAAATCAACTCATTAAGGAAGCTACATGAAAAGCAGAGGAAGATATGAAAGCAAAATATTTGTACTTGTTTGTGCCCCCTGTTATCCCGAAAATGTCCGACTCTTTTCGAAAATTAGATTCGACGCCTAATTGATTTGAGCACGAACCAAATTCACGACAATTGTAAGAAAAATAGAGTCGCCACCTAATTTTAAGGATAATTAGGAAACAAAAAATAAACTTTAAAACCTAACAGAAAAGCTTTAAAATTTCAGAGAAATGGGTAAGGGTTCAATTTCTATCTTAAGAAGAACTTAATCACTCAAGATGTCCGCTAACATGCGGTCGACCGACGATTAGACTGTTTGACTAACTTTTGAAAATGTTTGACTCAATTTGTAATTATTCGCTTAATTTCTAAGCGAACTGGGAATCGGTCGACCGACGATTAGACTGTTTGACTAACTTTTGAAAATGTTTGACTCAATTTGTAATTATTCGCTTAATTTCTAAACGGTGACTCAATTTAAAAGTTGACTTAATTTAAAATAGTTGACTAGACTTGAGATAATTGATTAAACTCGACATTGATTAAACTTGAAGATATTTGATTAAACTTGAAAATATTGATTAAACTTGAAGATATTTTTTAAGGGGTTTTCATTTTTTGTAGAAATAATACTAATGCACAAAAAACATTAAAATGGAGATTAACACGAATGACAAACGTGTTGGGGAATCTAATTAGATTAAAACCATCAATGATAATAATTACATTAAAATGGAGACTAACACAAATGGCAAACTGGTTGGGGAATCTAATTAGATTAAAAATCATCAACGATAATAATCAATGTTAGCATCCAAATAATACAAATAAAATACACAAAATAAGGTAAAGGAAGAAAAACTTAAGAGTTTTGGGCCTTTAGCCCACTTGATTTTCCTTGTGCTGCTGCAAACTCTTTTGGGCCTCTTTAGCCCATTTTCTTTTGTTGTATACACTTAGTGTATATTCTCGTATGTCAGTGTATACATACTGATTTCTGGCATTTCTGAACTTGGGCTGATTCCAGGCTGGGCAGACTCGAAGAAGAAGAGAGTTTGGGCCTCCATGGCCCAAGAAAATGCAAGATGGGGTTCAAGAGAACCCCCAAAATCACAGGTCATGCAAAGATAAAGTGAAAATAAAGATTAGTATGTAAGGTAGCTAATACAAATTCTGGCGAAATAACATATTAAGAGCTCAAGATCTTAAATAGAGCAGTAGTAATGAAACAGGAAATGAAGACAGAGAAAACAGACCCAGACTAGCCCATTTTTACAGCAAAGTCTGAAAATAAAATGCAACATCAAGCAGTGATAGAGACAAAATAGAGCAGCCACATAGATGAACATGGTCACTAATGATCAGAAGTAATGAGTTAATCTAGACAGGAGAAAACAGATAAAAGGATAACTTGAATTTAATATCAATCATTATATTGTAAACAGAGGCAAGATGAGAAACCTTATTCATGGATGCTATTAAGATGTGGAAGTAAAGTAACTCAGAAGACAAGTTCGAATGGCTTCGTAACAAAGTAAGCATCTCAAGTAAAATGCAACATATTGGGCAGTGGCATACTGATATAGCTGAAACAACGATGACATGCTTGACAACAAATAGCTTCTTAGTAGGCACGTAGACATGACAGTTGAAACTTTCTCGCAAAATTAGGAACTTGACGTGGACATGATTGAACATCAACAAATCTACGGTATACACGTATCATTACAAAGAACAAGACATGCTTGAACAATGGTATGTTGGATTTCAAACAGCTTGTTGATGCTATGTTTCAAAGCAACAAACTACGTCACAAATCAAGAGAAAATATGTTCGAACCAAAAGAAACAGGATACCATAACAAGGACATATTGTGAAAGCAATAGGAAAGGAAACAAGCCAGCAGTTACAATGCAAGGAGATCAGCTTTTATCCATTTAAAGATGTCAGGGACATAGATTTCAAATCTAAAACTTCACGCTACACGTTTAGGTAAAAATGAAGTAGGGTCTTGAAACATGCTCGAGGTTACTCCAGATCCTAGCATAACAGAACCTATGGTTTCGAACAGGTCAAGTTCGCATGGAAGTGAGTTAACTGCTTATTAAAGAGACAGTAAGGATGAACTATCACAAAGCCTAGACTTCAAAGCATGTCCTCATATGAATCAATGACATAGATAAACCACAAACATTCTCAGCAATTTAGCAGTGAACAAAACAGGGCGTTGACAATGCATTTAGCCAAACACAGCCATCTCATTACACATCAATTTGAACATCACTATTCCACAGCTAATAGCATCGTAATATAGCCCTAGAAACGCCTTGACAATCACACAGAAACAGTATTACAACATTCATCTTACCATGATAACTTACTTCGAGTAAGATTCGAGTTTAAGGGATACAAGACAACATAAGGTGAAAATGGGCTCAATAACATTGTAAAGAAATGTATTTATAGACAAAGGACGAACATTGTCGATCAGTAACCACAAGTCACAGAATCACCTTACTTCAAACAGAGCATTTCAATCGAAACAAACCACATGCATAACTTCGACCTTTACATTCAGATACAGTGCATGAAACTTGACACGAAGATAAGCTTGAGGATATTACCTTTTTGGGAGCAGCGAACTGGGAATGACGATGAATCTGGGAAGCTTTTACCACCACACAGTGCTTCGTATGTACTTTTCCTCGGCCAAGAGCTTCAATTTCAAGATCTTCAAGATCGTCCAGTGGCTCAGAAATCGGTTTTGGTCTCTCGCAAACTATCAGTAGATGTTTTGGGAATCAAAATGGTCGTAGGAGTTCAGTTCACTCCGGTTTTCCAATTAAAAGCCGATCCCCCTTGAATTGATGAAGAAGGGGAAATTTATAGAGTTCGATTAGGATTTGAAATGGGAAAATCGGAGGGTAAAGGGGAAGAACAAGGCTCGATGCTACGCGTGTGAGATGCTTTTGAGTAGATCGCACGAAGCGCCGCACCCCTTTTTCCAGGTTTTTTGGGTTCGACCGTTGCAAGTTGTCGGGCTCTTGGACGAAGTTTGTTGGGGTCGGATGTGTGTGAGGGAGACGGTGACTGGTCGGGGAGGTGAGGGGATGGGTGAAGCAAGGGCGCGCGACGACGAGGAAGGCCTGTCGTCGTCGGCTGCTGGATCGCATGCTGAGGATTTTGGCGGCTTCAACGAAGAAGAAAGGGAAAATGAGCGGAAGAGAGATTTAGGGTTAATTAGGGGTGCGTGTGAAACACGCGCCCGACATTTACATTATTAAAATATTATTATTTTTATATTATTAATTATTATGAAAATTTCAAAATTGTTAAAATTAAATAAAACGGATATTTTTGTGATGTGGACGAAAAAATTCGGTGTCAACACCCCCCCTCCCCCAGAGAGGATCCTGGAGGTAGATTTCCACTCTTGATCTCGAAGATTTGCATTTATTTTAGTTTGAACAACCTTGTATGCTTTGAGTTAATTCATAACATAGTTATCATTCGAGCACGAATGATCCCAAGGGGAAGACATTGTGACACCCGGTGAAATTACCAAAATACTTCTAGAAGGGAGATGTGTGCATAATATGTCTTCATGTATTAATTAGCTATGCAAGTATTCATTATTCCACCTTTAATTATGCATAAATAATAACAAATTTTCTCATAACTTGTATATTTATTAGTTATATGTGAATTTTAAAATTGTCAACCAAACATCATATTAACCTTATACATGAATAATTTATTTCTTATCTACCTATCAAACATCATATAAGTTATACCATATAATTATTGTTTTATATAGTTACTAAAAGTGCATTGTCTTATAGTTTTTTCTTTTATGTTTTAGGATTTACTTTTTATATTCTCAAGGATAAAGAAAATCTACTAATATTACTTTTATATATACTTTTTGTGCTATAGATTTTAGGACTTCTAAATGTTTTAAAATTATATTAAAATCATAAAATAATTAAATAATAATTTGAAAAAGTAATAAATGAAATTTTCATCTATTATATTTTAGTTCTCACATTAATTAATAAAACTATATATAAGGATAAAAATATTACAATTGATCTCAAAATAACATTATATCTATTCAAATCATATAAAATAAATATGATATCTCTATGCTATTATTTGTTGTATGTAATCTTTTTGTTATACAAGTGTAATTCTGACAAAAAAGGTGTTAACTATTGAACATACTTTATATACAAATATGCAATAATCACATTTACTATATAAATAGTATCAATTTAAATGAGAAATAAACTACATAAAAAGCATATCTTCAAATTGGCCCGTAATCAGTACGAAGTGTCAATCACAAACGCCACAGGAATCTTTCTACACCTACACAAGAATATTGAAGAATCAATCAACAATGACTTGTATAGGTTTATTCATATATTGGTTGAAGAATGTCTAATAATTTCACATAAATAACAAACATATCAATGAGTGAAAAGTAGAAAAAGAACAATAATATTCATGCAACATCATATCTAGAAGAATTAATTTTCAAGTAAAATAAATGAATTTAGCTCCTAAATTAATTTTTTTAAAATCAATTCTATGGTCTTTTTCTCCCTTGATTTAGAGTGATTCTCACACTTTTTCGATAAAATAGACTTTTCTCCTAAAAACTTGTTATCTATTAATTGTGTTTTTTCAGAATTAATTCTATATATTTATAATATCCTTTTGGCTAATATTTAGGTTTAATGTCATATTAATCTCCCTATTACAATAATATACTCGATGAAGTTTTATTTTCTCTGCAAGTTCGAATCCTACGGAGTACTATTTTTCATATTAATAAGACTATCTCAATAAATTTCTTTAAAAAAAATAAAACTTTGAGATTTTTTAATGATAGTTATCGTCAAATTTTATCATTTTACTTTATTACTTATATATAAGCAACTAATTCACTAGCTTCAGTTGCATGCTTTTTTCTTCTTTATTACGGGGCCAATAAAAAATATTTCACGGGCTTTTGAATTTAATCTTTTCAAGGCAACTGCATATTGATCTGTCTGCTTCAATTACTTCAGAATATTTCTTTACCTGCTTCAATTATAATTTTACAATAATTTTTGAAATATAAATAAAAAAAATCTATCAATGTCACATAAATCGAGACTAAAAAATAATTTGTATTGATTGCTTGCTTGAGCAGCTTCTGATGGCCAACAAAAAATAAATTTGTGGATTTTTAAATTTAATCTTTTCAAGACAGTTGCATATTGACGTGTCTGCTTCAATGACTTTATAGTATTTCTTTAACTGCTTCAATTATAATTTTATAATATCTTCTAAAATACATAGAAAAAATCTATCGATATCACATAAATCGAGTCTAAAAATAATTTATATTGGACTCGTACTAGCACAACTTTTGCTACTAATATTGTGTAAGAAAAAGTACCATACTCTACTGATTGGGCTATTATTTTATTAAATTATTTTCAATCATTATTTATCGCACGATTTATTATATATAATATATTTTTTTCATTTTAATTAGTATTATTTTTTTTTCTTTATAATATGTCACACATACTATATATATCGATTGTGTATCACTTTTTTCCTGGTCCCAAGCCAAATTTGTACAGAAATAATTCGACTAGACTCTATTATTTTTAGCAAGATAAATTTATGTATTGTTTTTGCTCGAGATTCAATATTTTTAGCCAATCAACTTTTTAACCTAAAGTAAAACCTTTTTTATCCGTACATTTTTTTTTAGTTATCTTCAGACTGTGTCGATTTGTTTTCTTGGGGAAATATGGGGGAAAAAATCCGTGAATTTCTATTAGGTGTCTAGCCAAATAATTAATAGAGCACCAAATAATTAAGATATTCTCTTTATCCTAAATTAGTATATGTACCCGCACATTATGTGGCTAATTAAAAATTTATTTGAATATTGGTTTTAATTATTTTTAATGTATAAAATTATTTAAAATTTTTACATTAATGTTCAAAATCACAAAATAAAATAACGCATCGTTACCTATTAAGCATATTTTATTTAAATAAAAATTATAACTTTAGTATCAAGTTTGATTATAATGGAAAAAATAATTTACATGGGTTATAATTAAATGAATTAATCTTAATTATAACATGTATATAAATGACACATAATTCTTTTAGAATGATTGTAATGAATTAAATACAAATACTGAATATGTCTTTTTTCTTTTTTTTTTTGAATTGTCATTTTCATTTTTGATAAGCTTCAAATTTCAAAGTAAAATCATATTATTATTCTTTACATTTAAATAAAACTTTAAATATTTAAAAAAATATAAAGATATTACAAATACAATTTATAGCACATTAATATAATAAAAATATACCATAAACTGTTAATCTAATTTATATTACTAAAACTCAAAAAACAAAAATGATAACAACATAGGAACAAAGAAAATTAATTATTTGTAGTGATTTTTTTAAAAATTTTATTCATGTATAAATAAATATAATCATTATTTAAATTTTCAATTTAAAAAATCAATTCAGATTATCTTAAATACATTATTGTATTTGTTAATCCAAAAATGTGACTTTGATTTCGAAAAATCTGATTTAATACTTAATTAATTTAAGTACAAATCAAATTCCCAAAAATTTGAAAGAGTCGCCACCTAATTTTAAGGATAATCAGAAAATCGATAAACATTTAAAAAGACCTAACAAAAAAATCTTTTTAAAAAATACCAAAGGATGGGTTCGGGTTCAATTTTCACTTTGAGAAGAACTTAATCTCAAAATGACTGCTAACGTACGGTCAACTGACGATTAGAAAATTGACTGACTTTTAAAAGATTTGATTGACTTTGAAAAGGTTGACTAGTTTAAAAGTTGACTAATTTTGAAAGAGTTAGCTAAATTTGAAAGAATGTTGACTAAAATTGACCAAATTTGAAAGAAATTGACTAAATTTAAAAGAATTTGACCAAACCTGAAAATGTTGATTAAATTTGAAAGAATTGACAAAATTTGAAGGAAATTGACTAGGTTTAAAGAATTGACTATATTTAAAAAATGACTATCTTTGCAAAATTGGCTAAGTCTGCAAAGTTGACTAAGTTCGAAAATTTTGATTAAATCTAAAAAATGACTAAATTTGAAAATGGGCTAATTTTGAAAAGAAATTGACTAAATACTTGACCCAATCTTAAGAGATATCACTAAAGTCTAATTTCATAGAAAAGCAAGTCTAACATCAAAGAGAGATTAAAAAAAGAAATTAACATAAATGGTGAACATATCGGGGAAATTAATTAGATTAATAAAACAAGAAATAATAATACAAATAAACAAGTTAATATTAATATTCACACAAATATAAAGTAAATAAATAAATAAACAAATAACATAATCTAAAGAGAGTCAAGAATTGGACTTTTGCCCACTTTCCTTTTTTTAATTTTCAAGAATTGGGCCTGCCTGCCCTATTTTCAACTGCTGCTTTTGGGCTCTTTGCCTCTTTTCTCCTTGTGCTGTTGTGTATACACATGTTATACAGATGTATACAAGCTTCCAAAGCCCCACAAATTGCTTTCTTTTGACTGTAATTAAGGTTGACTTGATGAGGAAAAGACTTGGGATTCCGTGGCCTAAGAAATGCAAAATGGGGAGTCCAAAATGGGCGCGGAGCATTGTTCATGCAAAGAAATAAAATTAAAGATTAGTAAGAGACTCAAATTTATCAATACTAACAACATAACGGGACTATACTGACTCTCATAAAACAAAATGAAAAGCAAGACATTTTGATTCCAATTCAAAACTAACCACAACCTTAAAACAACACTAAAACCAGAAAATGATCAAACTAACTTGAAAAACATAATAGCATTATTTCTACAGCAACCATTTCATGATAAGCAAGGATAAAATTATCAATAACGCCATCTTTCCCTTCACTGTAACCCCAAAATAAGCTCTTGATTAAAACTTAATCATGTACGTCAAGGAAGCATCCTAAACTTTAGGCCCTAAATTCATGTTATTATGTAACTAAGAAAGAGACTCTCAAGTCAAGGAACAATCTCAAAAGGAACCAACGTTAGAACAATAGCTTCAGTCAATTCCAATCAAACAAGGTGCAATTCTTGAAAAAAAAAATTTGACATAGTTTTAGGATGTGTTTCCCATAAAGAAATCAGACTGAAGTAGAGAATATTAAATTTAAATAGATGGACAAAAGAAGTACTTTAACTGCGTGGAAAGCCTCTGAGTAAAAGAACAGTCATTTCTATGCAGAAGTAAGCTACTATTGGCATCGTTAACAAACGATATCAAAGTTTAAGTAAAGAAAGCATGACAGATTAGTCACTAGATCACTAGGTTATGCAGTTTTGCTTCTCTTAAAATACTAGAAAGAGGTTGAACATCAAAACATAAGTCCTGACATGTGCTAAATTGAGATTGACGCACAACATATATCCATTTGAAAACAACATAGCACCATAGACTTGATAGAAGTTAGTTCTTAATAGAAAATATAAAAACCGAGAACAAAAACATGCTTTCCAACACTTTCCAATAATTTTAGCATAATAAAGACAAATATGTTATCCTTTATGATTAAGGAACTCAGATTCTAGGCGGAACTCAGATTCTAGGTAAAATTCAGCAGAAACAGAGGCATGTGAACTCATTAGCATGCTGGGTAGGTCATGTTCGCAAGAAAACAAACTAACAGCAGCTTAAAGAAACAGAACCATCATCAGAGTGAACTGTAATAGGGTAAAATTTGAACATTACAGCATGTATTTGAGAAGCAAAATCATTTTGACATTAGTTTTGATTCTTAACAATTTGTCTGTGAATAAGAACAACGACAATAACACTCTCAATAAGAACAGGAAAATCTCAGCATGACACAACCATTCAACCCTTATTCGATCAAAATAAGAATTATACCAACTTTCAATCAGACAAGGAATCCAGAATAATCCAAAGAGATGCTTTGTTTCATGCTAAAGTGAAATAGATCAAAACTTGTAACCATTTCAACACTAGTTTGATTCTTAGCAACTTAATAGTGAACAGAAAAGGTAGTAGCAGCACTCTCAATCAGTACAAGTATTAGGTTCAACTGTTAACATATAGAAACATGAGAAATGAGACATTTTAGACATACCACATCTGGAAACAACTCAAAATCAACTAACATATCATACTCATTGGATAAAGAACACAAAATCAATAGGTAATGCAGACCCTCAAGACTTGATAGAGACTGAGAAATGATTTAACGACAATCAATAATAAACCATAATATCGACTCAGCAGGAATAGGAATATTCCACCAAAATACATCCATCCAGCATCACCATTCAACAATATTAACGAGTGTAGACTCCCAACATTCAAACAGAAATCTTTAAAAGAATAATCAAAAGACCCAAACAGAACACATGATTCGACAGGAATCGAGTGAAGGAACTGAAGATATTGCCTGTTCGGTAGCAGGAACTGGGATGAAGAGCCTGAGTGAAAACGCTTACACCACGACGAATCGAATTTCGTACACTGACTTGAGACCAAGAACCCCCCAGCTTCAGAGCAACAAAACCCCCTAGCTCATAAGAAATCTCAAAATTGAACCAGAATTGCTAAAATTCTTTTGACTCTAAATGGAGATTGAACGTATTCTGGGTAAACGACTACTGTGAGATTGATTCAAGTTTTTTTGGATTTTTTCGATTATCTATGGCTCAAGAATCCTAGTCTGTTCTCTCTTTAATGAAAATGGCTCCTTAATAGTGAGGAAGAAAAGAGATTAAATAGGGTTGAATTAGGGTTCGAAATGGGAGGGAAAATCTGAGGGCCTATTGGGAAAATCGGACGAATTTTTTTTGGATTTTGAATTCAAATCCCTCTCCAAAGGATAGGGGAATCTCGAATCGTACCAAACCCTCAAGGATTGAGAATCTCGACCATCGATTCAAGAGAGGAAGAACGCGATTCGGACACCTGGAAATTCCCTCAACGAATTCGTACGGGGAAGGAAAGGGTCGACACGTATGTACAAAGAAGGATAAGAGAACGTTGAGAGGAGTATGGTTTCGATATTTTCTAGTTTGGGTTTGTCAATTTTCTTCATCTGGTTTTGGGCTTGGCGTTGAAGGAGAAGGGGAAAGAGGAGAGAGAGTGTGTGTGTATACACAGGTGAGGGAAATGAGGAGAAAAAGGAAAGATTAGGGGCGCATGGCCCTCACGCGCGTGTATATGTATGTATATGTGTATAGGCTGGCTGAGAAGGGGTCTGGGCCGGGTCTGGGATATTTTGGGCCAATATCTTTGGTCTAAATAATAACATATAGCTTATTCTCTTCTCCATACAAACTCCAGCACAACAGACGGTAGGAAATTAGGAATGGAAAATGAAAAGGGAACAATATATAGGGATTGAAAATGGGTTCAAGGGGTAGGGGTATTTTGATTTAAAATTTGGCCACTTCAATTGCAATTTCAACCAATTAAAGGTAATCAAATTGAATTCGATTGATTGATTTGACTATACGATGAATTATACAAAATTAATTAAAGAGCTTTAAATATTATCAACCTGAAATAATTAAGAAGAATAACTCCTAAAATAAATAAATAAAATGAAATTTGTTTGAGAAAAATATTTTTATTTATTTAAAGAGCTTTTAATATTATCAACCTGAAATAATTAAGAATAATAACTCCTAAAATAAATAAATAAAATGAAATTTGTTTGAGAAAAATATTTTTATTTATTTATTTATTTATTTTCGAAAGTTAAATTATTTTAAATTGTTAAATATTAAAAGCTTGATGATTAATTTGTACCGTGGAGGATAAAAATTGGATGTCAATAGTATTGGTTTTGGAAAAAGTACATGGTCCCAATTATAAATAGTAAATATTAAAGGGAAGTAATAAATACTTATTTTATTAATCTTCTCTCTTGATTTTGAATTTTGTTTAATCAATTTTGGTGAGGGATCCGTTCTTATTGAAAAATTAGGCTCTAAATGAAGGAAAATATTGGGCTCAAAATGAGCATACAAAAGTTTGTCCAAGAAAATTTAAAAATATGATCCGGTCCAAATATGACCAACATATTCATGTTCCTAAGGGGTTTCCTAATGTGAACTTCATTCTTTCAACCAAAGAGCTCGCGAAAGTCAAAATTTCTCACTATTTTCAAACCTATATGTACTCCACTCTGTAATCGTTTTTCCTGATGTTTTCGTCGAAGCAGCTCGTGAACTTCATCTTTCACTTCATTTCTTCCTCCATCAACTCTAAACGGTGAGTAAATAGAGTTTTTTTTGCATTGTCCCCCTTAAATTTCTTTGTTGTAAGTGTTCCTCTTGTGCGTAGTAGGTGTTTGCAACTGTGGATTGTTGTCTGATTAAGATCTAGAGAACCAGATCTCCCATGAGAGAGTTGCCCGTATAAGTTGCCATTCACCTTTTTCAAGAATGAAATTTTTACAATTAACTTCTCTGAGACCTTCTTTTGAGGTAAGAAACTGATTTACTCTTCTGACTACTAAGAGAATCTGACTATGCGAGCATGTGTAACCTCTTTACTGGTTGTTTTTCTAGAAAGTTCTTTTAGGAGCTTAATTTGTTTATTTTTGGGGCTACTTGCAACCTATCTTGCATGTCTCTTTTAATTGAAGATTAATATAAGATTGTTGAGCTATTTTACAATTGTCTTATTTTAGTAGATAATTTTTTTTATAAATCAGTCAAATTGATAAATAGATTGAATTTAAAGACTTGTGGAATGAAGCAGGACCATTTTAGGTGAAAGAAAACTTTTTCTTTGTGAGGCTGGGTAGAAGGAAAATTTTTTTCTTTTAATTTGTTTACTCTCTCCTTTACCCAGATTCATCACTCTTCCATTGGAATTTCATAATATCTTCAATAAATTCTTTCTAAAAAAGATTTTTATTTATTCAAACATGCATTTATTCCAAAATCAGATGTTAGTAAACCCTTTAAGTAGGAGTCTTGTGGATCACTTTGTATATGCATCCCTGTATTATTCTCCTCTATTTTCTCTCATGGTCTCCTGGAACTTGATTTTGAAAGCAGTTATTGCTTGGACTAAACATCTACAACGCTCTTCTTAATGTATGTACTGTGTTACCCGTGACCTTGTGAAAAATTTTGGATAGTTGTATCAAATTGCATGTGGTTCTCAGGTTTCTTGTTTCTATGCCTTGTTTATTTGAATAATGAGTTGTTGCCCTGAATGACTGTATAGTCATATTACTAGTTTGACCATATAAATCTCACTTTGAATAATTCATTCTTTGACGGTAAACTCTTGTTACTATGATGCAGTATGAGAACACCGCTGGGAAAGATTATAAAAGAATGTCAATTTTCTTCCCATTTGAATATGCTGATTGTTTTAATTGCCATCCAAAAATGGTGCTTTTCGCTGTGTAATGTGCATATTTGAGTTTTTGGCTACTCCTATGAATATAATGAGTATCAAAATATCAATAACATATAGCTTATTCTCTTCTCCATACAAACTCCAGCACAACAGACGGTAGGAAATTAGGAATGGAAAATGAAAAGGGAACAATATATGCACATATATTTCAAAAGGAAATAATGTTAAAAACATATAATATTTCCAAAAAAAATTAAATTATTATAAATCACAATCAAAATCTTACGATAATTAACATTGTCCTTACATTTGAAAAATATATTACCATTTGAAAAGTATTAATAAGCGTAATATATATATATATAAAGGGAGATACCTTATGTACCCCTCGGGCTCTCTATATAAAGGAGGAAATTTACCAGAAGAGGGGCACCGAAAAAAGAAGCTTGCTCTTCCTTCTCTCTTCTCTCTTCTTTCCCTCTTTACTTATAATATATTCTCAGAAAATAAAGACTGTTGCTCAAATTATTTCGGCAACTACTCCAACTCCTGTAGACCAATACTCTAGTGTCAATAAGTTATCCAGCAAAATCAGATTAGTACAATATCTTCCGTGACTATATCCGGCTGAACTCATATAATATCTATGTCAAATAACTAAGTAAAGACAAGTTATATACTGTAAAGGGTGCATGGCACAGTTAAATATGAAGTTTATTTAGCAGGTTGACTTGGTTATAAGAAAGTGGTAAGTTAGGTCTGACCCTCCTTTGTTGATGAAACCGGCGAGATGAGATCTTGTAAGTCCCCATTAATCTAAGGGAAGAAAAAGAGGCAGCCATTTATCTCGGTAAGAACTGCTGGTATAAGACAACAAAGAAAGTGATTTAGATCTGACAACCCCTTGCTTATATAAAAGATGCCCATACTGTCAATAGCTAAATAAAATTCTTATTTGCTTATTAATCTTATTAAAGATTGACTAATATAATTCGAATAGCCCTTATGATTGTTGCGCGGATTATCGCCAGCCATGTGGGAGATCCTGTTCATTCTTCTGATATCAGAGCCATGGAACCTTTATGGTATATAAGATGTATATCTTTAAGTATTTAACATAGATATGAGTTTATTTTTATGAATATTGCCGAATCTAATATGAAAGCCACTAAACTGGACCCCAAGAGTTAGAATTATTAAATAATTGGACAATTTCAAATATTAAAATTAAAGATATTTATAATTATGATTGGATTGATAAGTTCTTAACCAAACAACTAATAAAGACTATTGAATAGTCGTTAGCTCTTAATTCAAATGAGCAGACTATACATTTATTAAATAAACACGATATTAATAGTTATAAACATAAATATAATTTTATGCATATAGGCATGGTTCAGATTGCATTCAAACCATTAACTCTAAAGGGTTACCAGAAATATTTCTAGTAGCTCTAAAAGATGCAAGAAATTTAAATTTTAGACAATCATTGATGGGTTCTATTGAATCTATGGTGGCCTATGGACCCGTATATTTTAATACTAAACCCAATTTACAGTTATCATTATCTGACAAGAATATTCTAGATGTATTAATTTTGAATATAAAAACGCATGGATATAACTACGCACCAGATCCTAAACTTATATGTCTATCTTACAGAATCTATTTTAAATTATTATCAACTTTAAATCCGAAGGCAAAAATTGATTATATGCCTACTGATGAAACTATCATATTCGAAACTAATTTTATCAAATCCAAAATCACTACTAGAAGATCTATTAGGTGGAAAGAAATAAATTTTTCAACCACTTGGACTCTGGAATCAGTAATTGATAATAATCATATCACATAGAATTTGACTAATAGTGAATATTCTCATATTACTCAAAATCCTGAAGGAAAAGTTTGTATTCAATTTATTGATAATAGACCACCTACTTATAGTAGGAATTCTTTTTCTGAATATAGATCTTTACCCTCCATTCAGCATATTTCTCCCCTAGCACCTGAAGTAGATACATCTCAATACGGTCCAACTAGGAATAAGCCATTATCAATTCATACACTAAGTGATAGAATGGTTGACAGAATAAAGATTGACCCAAAAATTAATATTGTTCAGGCGATAGATAAGCTGTCTGATTTAGATCCGACCGCATCAGAAATGAATTTTGACCCTAATGAGGGAGACATAAATTAAATCTAGAATGATAAAAATAATTATAGATTTTAGTCCAGGTTCACTGGCTAGAAAATATATTCAAAACAAATTTAATCAGCCTAAATGAAAGAAGTTCCGAAAATGGTTTTTTAACGCTTATAGTGAAGAAAATTAGATATATTATCATAAGAATTCTATAATGATTGTGAAAAAAGTAATGACATTTTATTTTTTGTTCCTTGGTTTATAACCAAATACTTGCCTTTATACGTTAAAATTCTAGAATAAAAAATGTTCAAGGATTCCCAGGGTAATATCATACATTCGGTATATCCACCACGAAATCCTTTTGTATTACCTAATAATACAAATCTCACATTCTTAGTTTTTCAAAAATTCATTAATGACGATGTTGCTAAAATTAGCATAGCTGAAATAAATAATTTATATTCCCAAAATAATTACTTGAGTTTATATCTTAAAGTAATAGGAGAACACATCAGTTCCCTAGAATCTAAACTAGAAGAACTAATCAAATTAGTTAAAGTAATAAGTCAAAATCATAGTAATATTGCTTCTACTTCCGAAAGCAAGCTAATCACCCAAGCACCTCGTATTCAGAGGCCAATTGAAGTTAAAGAATTTAAATCTAAATCTTTAACTGATTTAGAAACCCTTCTTGAAAAAAAATTTGCTAGTTTAAATGCTAAACCAATAGGTGTAAAGGAAAAGGAGAATAAATCGGATAATAGCGAAGAAGACTTTCAACTAAAGGATATGCCTTCCCATATTAAAAGTTACAATAAAAAATCAGGTAGTAGTGGAAGATACACCACTAAACCTCCTATGTTGACGTATTACTATAATCGTCCAACTCCTCAAGATGTTCTAATAGAAGAGAGAGATTGGATACAGTCTAATATTTTGTTTAGCGAAGATCAAATCTATGAATAAAATTTAGATGGCTTGATTGATAGACAAGTCTCAATATTATTACACAGAATGTTAATATATGCAACTATTTGTAAATTCACAAATCATAACGATGATCATACCACTTGTAAAATGATAGTGGCAGAATTTACAGGATAATTAAGAGGTTAGTGGGATAACTTCCTATCAGAAGAAGCCAAAGTAGCCATTACCACCTTAGTAAAAAGGGAAGTTAAAACAGAAATAACTGAAGGGCCTCCTCAAACTACAGAACAGATTAGGCGAGATGTTGTCTATACTTTAGTTCTAACTACTTTGGAACATTTTAATGGTAGATTTACCAATCAAAATGAAACTTTGAGAACCTTTCTAAATGGGCTTAAGTGTAAGCATTTAGGTGAATTTAGATGGTATAAGGATACATTTTTAAGTAGGGTTATGGATTTACCCGAAAGTAATAATATTTACTTGAAGACTAAATTTATAGATGGACTTCCACATTTATTTGCAGAAAGAGTACGTAATAAGTTAAGAAGCAATAACATTTACTGGAAGACTAAGGTTATAGACGGACTTCCACATTTATTTGCAGAAAGAGTACGTAATAAATTACGAGGAAATCACTCTTCAATTCCTTATGAAACCTATACTTATGGTCAACTTATAGGCACTTGTACACAAGAAGGATTAGACTTGTGTAATGAACTTAGATTAGCTAAGAAATTAAAAGAAAATTGTAGAAGAGAAAGATCTCAATTAGGAGATTTCTGTACACAGTTTGCAGTCGTAGGCCCTTCAATGCACAGATCTTCTTATAGAAAGAGTAAAGACCGTAATAAAGAAAAACCTTATAGGAAAAAATCACGCTCATATATGAGTAAAGAAAAAAGAGAAGCTAAAAGATATTCTAGAAAATCTAATAGAAAATATCATAAAAATTATTCTAAAAGAAAACTGAAAAAGGTTAAATGCTATAACTGTGGCAAGTACGGACATATTGTCCCTAACTGTAAATTACAGAAATTAAAGAGTCTAGATTTAGACAATGAAACTTATGAAAAGGTCTATGGTATTCTATACACTTCAGGATCTGAGTCAAATTACATCTTTGAATCAAATGCCGATTCAGGATCAACGACTCATAGTGAAGACGAACTACCCAATCTTTCTGAAAACGAAGAAAATTGTGGGATAAATTGTACAAAAATAGATTGTTCTTGTAAACAGAGTGAATTCTATAAAATTCAATCACAATTTCAAGATCTAGATATAAAAATATTAAGTTGAGAAAATATAATTAAACTGCTAAAAGAAATATCAGATGAAGAAGTTCGAAATAAAATAATCAATATGACTTCTGAAAATACTCAAGAAAATAATAAATTGGTTAAAATCAATAAATCAAAATTTAATTTTGAAAATAGACCATATTCTTTAACAGTAGTATGTTAGAGCCCGTACAATTTTGTTTTGGTATTATGGCTATCAATTGAAGTCATTAGTGTCATTTTCAAGGTGGTTGACGACTAAGTGTACTTTTTGAAGGATTTGAAATTTTATTTGGAAATCTATGTTAAGGTTGGTGAATTAAAGTTTATGGACATTTTACATGTACAAGCATGCACCTGCAGGACCAAGATCACCAAACCTTTCATTTAGAAAATTTCAAGTGAGGTAATGCAATTTTTAAAACTAAGTGTGTGGCTTGTGATTGATTCAAGTGCTAGTTAACCAAGAATAAAGTCTTTAAGTGGCCATGACCTATTACGGGTTTACTTATCTATTCATTTAAGTTACTAAGTAGGACTCATGACTTTTTATTTAATTATATACACTTATATATATATGAGGGAAGGGAAGAAATGAGGCATTTCCATACTTAGACAAAATTGAGAGCCTGTGAACAGTAAACAAGCTCTCTGCCTGCTACAGCGACACGACAAGAAAATTATTATTTTTGCTTATTTCTTCAATTCTAAGGCTTCAAGCATGTATATGGGATCCCCCAAGAGTTGTAGAAGCTTTGGTTTGCCAAGGAATCGAGTAGGAATTCGTGGGTGAAGTTGGAAGTGGTGAAGAAGGGTT
>DF367389.1:4782-19776 GCA_000787875.1 Solanum virginianum | reverse complement strand
AAGATGAGTCTCCATCACAGACATCTTCAATTCCTTCAGCTCCTGATGAACTCGGGAGTAGCGAAATTCCCCTAGAACCACCTATTGATGCTACAGTATAGGGTCTGAGGAATGCAGTCTAACTATTGATATGTATAGTTGCTAACCAAGGTTAAAGACAGGAAGGTCCAGTTATAGGTACAGGTGGTGCTAATAGGGTAGCTGGCACGTGGTACGTGATTTCCTTAATTTACACCCTCTATCATTTATTGGGTCAAATCCTAGTAAAGATCCCTAAGACTTTATTGATCAGATTCAACACACTTTAGATTTCCTACATGTGAGTGGTATAAAAGCTATCGAGTTGGCAACATATAGGTTGAAGAGTGTGGCTATATTGTTCTATGAAGCCTCGAAGCAATCTAAGGATATAGATGCACCTTCGACTATTTGGCAAGAGTTCAAAGAGGTATTGTTTTTACCATTACTTGTCATTAGAGATCTGAGTGTTAGAAAGGGCCCAGTCTAAGAGGGCCAGGTCTACAGGGCAGTTTACAGTATCCCAGGTCACAGGTACATTGCCTATCTTTTCACGTAATATATATGCGTTAGTTGACCCTGGTTGTACGCTACCATACATTACTCTACAAGTTGTTGGAAAGCTTAAGAGGACACCCAAATTATTGCACAAAACAGTTGAAGTGTCTACATCAACTGGTGAATCTATTATGGCTAGGAGGGTTTATTATGACTGTATAGTAACTGTTTGTAACCATGACACACTGGCTGATCTGATAGATTTAGAAATGGTGGAATTTGATGTATTAATGGGTATGGATTGGTTGGCTTCTTGCTATGCCACCGTAGATTGCCGAACTAAGAGAGTGAACTTCCATTTTCCAAATGAGGTAGTACTTGAGTGGGAAGGCAAAGTTAGGGCACCAAAAGGGAGGCTTATCTCTTATTTTAAGGCAAGGAAGATGATATATAAGGGTTATATATGTCATTTAGTTAGTGTAAGAGATACGAAAGTAGAATCACCAACTCTTCAATCAGTTAGAGTGGTGAATAAACTTGTTGATGTGTTCCCTGAAGAACTTCTAGGTTAACCACCAGAACGAGAAATAGATTTTGGTATTGACTTACTTTCAGGCACTTAACCTATTTCAATCCCTCTATATAGAATGGCCCTAGCAAAATTGCGCGAATTAAAGGAGTAGTTGAAAGATTTATTAGAGAAGGGTTTTATAAGATCTAGTGTGTCCCCTTGGGGTGCACTGTGTTATTTGTATGCAAAAAGGATGGAACCTTAAGAATGTATACAGACTATCGACAATTAAGTAAGGTGAAAATTAAGAATAAATACCCCCTCCCCAGGGTTGATGATTTATTTGATCAGTTACAGGGTGCCAAATGCTTTTCAAAGATAGGCTTGAGATCAGGATATCACCAAGTGAGGGTGAAGGTGAAAGATATACCGAAGACTACTTTTACAAACCGCTTGGTAACTTTGAATTCCTTGTTATGTCATTTGGGCTCACGAACGCACCAATAGTTTTTATGGACCTGATGAATAGGGTATTCAAGCCATTCTTGGATATGTTCGTGATAGTTTTTATAGATGACATTTTGGTATATTCAAAATCAGAAGAGGACCACGCAAATCCCTTACGACAAGTGTTATAGGTTCTTCGTGATAAACAGTTGTACGCCAAATTTTCTAAATGTGAGTTTTAGCTAAACTCAGTAGCATTCTTGGGTCATATTGTGTCTGATGAAGGAATAAGGGTTGATTCACAGAAGATAGAGGCTGTTGACATGTAAGAGTTTTCTAAATGTAAGTTTTGGCTAAACTCAGTGGCATTCCTGGGTCATATTGTGTCTGATGAGGGAATAAGGGTTGATTCACAGAAGATAGAGGCTGTGAAAGATTGGCCAAGACCGGCAACACCCATGGAAGTCCGAAACTTCCTAGGTTTGGCATGTGTTTGGAAGAACCTAAGCTGTCGTCCTACATGTGGATTCCCAATTGTAGTTTTGTTATCTAGGTTAATTGAGTCAACGAACCAAAGGGAACACAATTCCCAAGTTGTCCCTAAATTTGAGTGTTCCTCCGCATAATAGCATAGTGTCCCATTTTACTTTTGTTTTTTAAATCACAACCCCCTCGTTTAGAGATTT
This sequence comes from Solanum virginianum, assembly GCA_000787875.1. Lineage (NCBI taxonomy): Eukaryota > Viridiplantae > Streptophyta > Magnoliopsida > Solanales > Solanaceae > Solanum > Solanum virginianum. Next base: position 17,616 of record DF367389.1, on the reverse strand, counting down.
TAGTCATATAAACTCGAAATGATTGATAGTGAATTCTTGTAGTGAAGCACTATATTCCCTGTGGATTTGACCCTAACCATCGATTAGGTTAATTGTTGACAGCGACCGCTTTCTTATTGGAGCGTGAACTTCATCAGAGGGTGGGGATGGCTAGGTATATTTGTTATTTAGGTTAGAAATGGTGTCAAAATAATTTGAAATGACCCCAAAAAGTGCCAAAAAATGTGACTCGAAAGTACTTGAAATTGTAATTTCTATATATCTCAAAATTCGTGCTTTATTTCAAAAATACGACTTCATATTCTTGTTTAGAGAGTCAAATTGAGTAGGAAAAGGGTCTAACCCCAATTTTAGAGTGAACGATTCACAATTTCAAATTTTAGTATGAGCAATTTCCAGTGAGGTATGCGTGTTGCTGGCGCGATGTACCAGTGCTTTAATTTGGTACCAGTTTTCAACTACGGTCCAAGACTTTTGGGTCTTGGCCCTAAGCCTTCCAATACATAAAAATACATATACTTAGCCTTATTTCACCCTCATATAATTTAAGACATTCCCAAATACTCTCCCAAACTCCTAGGCAATATTTCATCTCAAATTTCAAGTCCCAAAACTCATCCGGATCTTAAGGTTCTTATTCAAGCTTCAAGTCTCCATCTCCAATCTTCTTCAAGGATTCTCCAAAGTCAAGGTATATGGGTTTCTTTCATAGTTTCCTTGACCCATGATACCTAAGATCTCATTTACCTAAAATTGCATGATTTAAAGTTGATTTACTCATGCGTCTTATTTATTATGAATTTCACTGCACACTATGTTGGAGTTTTATGAAAGTATGGTTGTTTTAGCATGTTTTAAGCTATGAATCTATGGTCTATTGTGAGATTTACTGAAGGGTTTTGATGTATGTTACTTGAGGGTGTTACCAAGTATCTATTATTGGTTTTACAATGAATTTTCTTGCACGATTTTACTCTTGAATTATATGGTTATACACTAGCATTACACACCCGCCAAGTTTTTGATAAAATATTCGGTTATGGTTTCTTGAGGAATTTAAAGACTAATGCATGTCTTATAAGTTGAATGTCTATATGATGATGAAAGGAATATATATATCTGTTATTAAATCATGTAAAGCACCTAAAGTATTGCTAGTGAAATGTTGGACTTTCATGTTGTTATGTTCTTGGGAATCATTAATTAGTTATTGAGTCCTTCTGTTAAGGTTTATGCTCTTGTGAATTGTGATGCCTACTAGAAGGGGTTATGAACTATGATATATGTTTTACCCTCTTGTACAAGGCCAATTTCTATATTTAGGGGTTATGAACTTTGTTGTACGCTTTACCCTAATGTAGAAATAAACGCTACTCAGTTACTCATATCTATATAAAGGGGTTATGAACTATGTTGTAATCCTTACTCTAGTGTATGATTTGAGGTTATGCAATATGCTCATATAAAGGGGTTATGAACTATGTGGTACGCCTCACCCTTATATGCAATGTAAGGTTATGTATTATCTCATACACACATGTAGGGGTTATGACCTATGCTACCTTCTACCCTCATGTGCTATTAATTATCTCATGTGCTACCTATTATCTACTAGAAGAGGTTATAACTCATGTTATATCCCTCACCCTCTAGTACAAGGTATTTGGATGATCTAAGTATGTCACCTATTGGTTAAATAAGATACGAAAGTATGATTATTTTTTAAGCATGTTTTCGTTCAAGCATTGTTCATGCATGCCATGTGGTTAATATACTACCTCTTGCTATGATTATGCATTTTGATTATATTATCTATCTTTTGTTGAATACCATATTGTTATATTATGCCTATTGCTTATGGTTATGCATTTTGATTATGATATCTATCTTTTGTTGAATTGCATCCTACATACTTAGTACATTCAAACATACTAACACATACTCTATGCCTACATGATATCACCATGTAGGAACCAGAGCCCTGCGTTAGCATCTCCATCCACGTGGCTAGTACAATTTCACTCAAGCTTTTTGGTGAGTCCACCATTCCGGGGATGTTTTATATGCTATCAAATAAATCACATTTGGTGCCTGAAACAAGGGATTGTGTGAGTTCTTAAAGCACCTTTTTATGGTTTTGATGTGTTTTTGTCTTAATCTTGCAAAAAAGTTAGGTTGGCAAGATTTTGAGGAAAAGTTGTAGATTTTGCTAAAGTATAGGCCATACGAGCCCATCTACGACTCGTAGCTCAAGCTATGAGTCATAGGGTAGTGTCGTAGAAAGAATCAGAGACCAAAATTCAAAAATATACTAAGTAGAGGTCACCTCTATGAGGCCATCATATGACTCATAAGCCTCACTACGGCTCATATAGGATGACTCGTAGCAAGAATCAGAGATCCAAGATGTTGGACAAAAAAATTAAAGTCCAAGACTATGAGAGGAACATACACATCTTAGCTCAAGCAATGACTCGTACCTATGGATCGTACCAGTTTAGTCCAAGATGCTAAGAATCTGATACGAGACTCCGACTACAACTCATAGGTTATCCTACGAGTCATAACTGCGAGACTTATAAGCTATCAGCTATCTCTTCTGTGTAAATTCTAGGGTTATTTTGTAAATACAATATATAGTTTAAGTTATGTTTTGAGAATGAGAGTTTGACAATTAGACAAACTATGATCACATTTTGAATCTTTTCATAGTTTTTTAGAGTAGTCTATTGTTCTGTCTTGGAAAACCCATTTTAGGGATAGCAAATCTTGCCTTGCACTCATTGTTGATCAATCAAGATTGTGGGTTTGCAACTTATGGTGCCTATTTTCTTCATTGTTATTGGTAAAACTCTCATTTATGTCTTGTATGTGCATTTTTGCTTGTTTTGCCATAGCTATGAATAGCTAAACACCCACAAAATGGGATTGTGGGAACCATGGTAGTTGAATTGAAATAACCCAGGTTTATTGCATTTCTATGGTTGGGATTTTGCATGTATTTTCTGTTTTCCTTCATTATTATTACTGTTTGGAGGTGGCTGTGTTTGACTTGGTTGATTTAGTTTCCTAAGTTGTCACGCATTCATGAAATCCCTACAATAGACTTAATTGTTTTTTGAAAAAGGAACTTTTGTCATGGAAAATTGCAAAACAACCAAGGTAGTGACGAATAGGAAGAGAAAAATAGATGACATAATTCTATTGATGTGTTCTTGTCTAATCAACCAAGCCTGACCAAGGGGAGGTTGACTGGGGTAGTAAGTAACAGTTTGTTTGCACGTGATGGTTGGCGACCAAGTGCCATGATTAATTTCTACCTTCTCCTTTACAAGAGGTCCAGAAGAACCAAAGTTACCATTGCAAATCACCAATTGTAGTTATGTTATCTAAGGTAATCTAGTCGACGAACCATGGCGAACACAATTCCCAAGTTATCCCCAAAATTGAGTGTTTACTCGCATTATAGTTAGTGTTTGTTTTATTCTATTTTTGAATCACAACCCCCCCTATTTAAGGATTTTCATTATTGATACTTGGGATGATTAGTAGTGAAGTCTTGTAGTCATGCCCTGTATTCCCTGTGGATTCGACCCTAATCTTTCCCTGTGGATTCGACCCTAATCTTCGGTTAGGTTAATTGCTGACAATGACTACTTACTTATTGGAGCATAAACATAAGATGTTGTGCTATAAAATTTTGGCACCGTTGCTGAGGAGTATGGCTAGGTTTTGATTTCATTTCACTATTAGTTAGTTCTTATGTTAATTTCTGAAGTCTTCTGTATTTTACTTTTTTGATTTTTTTTTGTTATTTCATTTTAGGTACAGGTTGGCTGGAACTATGACTGAACAAAAGTTCTACATTGCAAATAAATTTTTGGAATCTTTGCAAAGGCACGCTCTATTGTATGGACAAGAGTCCGAAGATCCCCAAATCTATCTACCAAATTTCACTCAAACGTTGAGGGAGGTCCTTGGGACAAGATATCCTGCTTGGGAGGCCATGGCTCTTTAGGTTTTCCCCATGACTCTTTGGAGTGAAGCTGCGAAATGGTGGTCAATTCTCCCACATGATATTTGTTCTAACTAGGGGGAACTAGAAAAAGTCTTCCTCATGAACTTCTATAATAATCCAACAAGCAAAAGCTAAAGATCAACATCTGTAATTGCAAAAGAGTGCTAGTAAAACCTTTGGTAGTGGCTTGGGAAAAGTAAATACAGTGCTTGGCAGCAAATCAGAACCATCATCTAGCTGATGATTAATTGATAGCTAGCTTCTACGAAGCATTAACCTTTGAGCAACAAGGGCAGGCCGATGCATTATTTGAAGGGAACTGTTGAGAATTCATAAGAGGACCATTTAATGAGATCACAGAGAGTATGGACAAGCTATCTATAGTTTCCTAAGTCTACCAAACCCCTTCCAGGACAAGCCGAGCCATTCACTAGTGAGCTGAAAGGAGCCTCCAATAAACCCAAGAGTGAGAATGTGGCAAATTGGCCAAGGTTACTGCACCAACATTGTATCACTGATAAGCTGATAAGGATTAAGCATATGCTTGAACAAGTCCTGACCAAGTTTAATGAGTAAGATGATATCGTCTGGGAAATATAGTTTGATATCCTCAAATGTAATTACAAGGTGGAACAACAAAGCGATGGTACTCATGGAGAAGTCTGACTATCCGGGAAGGCAAAGTCAAGCTGTGTTAAACAGGGTGCTTCTTGGGAGGCAACCCAAACATCTTTTGTATTAACATTCATCTTGAGACATTTTCATTTTGTAGCCTATTTAGTGGTAGTTAATATTTTGTTAAGACTCCTAAGACTTTGAACCAGTTGGGTTAACTTGCATTTTGGTTTACTTTAAGTAATAGGTTGTAGGAAAAAACAACGAAATAAAGAATGGAAAGATTATGCTTGGATGCAACTTCTACGAGCAGGCCTACAAGTTATAGTGAATGTTACAACTCATAGTCATGCCTCGTAGAGAGAAAATGTGAGTGCCAGAAATTAGCACAAACACTATGAGCCAGCCTTATGATTCATAGGGTCCCCTATGAGTAGTAAGTAGGGTTCGTAGTTCTCAGGTATGAAGTCATAATTTTAACAACTGTTAGATCTTCTACGAGATTGTGACCTATGAGTTATATGACTTCATATGGCTCATAGTCGGGATCTTGTAAGACCAATCTGCAGAGTTTTAAAGAGCAAACTATTTTGAATATTAAGAGACTAATGTCTCTTGCCTCTTTATGTCCCTTCATGAAGCATCCCCTTTTAGTTTATATCTTCACCCATCATTCCCTTTCACTATTTCATTCATCTTTACATCTTTCACCTACTAAAATTCCTCAGCAAGTGAATTGTGCACCAAGAACTCTTCCAGTTTTTCTTCTTCTCATCACATAATCTCGCATTCATCTAGTAACTTCTTGTGGCTAAATTTTGTTTGTCTCTGAAAAATCCTTGTCTTATGGATGAGTAAATAAAGGCCTCAGGATCATGATTAACATAACTATGCAAAAGTGCTTGTGGTAGTAAGAAGAATGTGCCATCTAACTGTTTATGTCTTTGTAAATGGTTGAATCCTGAATTTTGTCCTTGTTTGGTAATTTTAATATCTAATATTATGACCATGTGCTTTTGTTGAGTATTTTATGGATCATTATGAAGTTCACATGGGACTGAAATTGTTGGGTTGCTGCGATTGTAGTTTTCTTTTCAGTGTTCATTAATGTTGATAATCTTAGAGGAATTTTGAACTGTTAAGGAAAAATTCATGCTTTGTTTTGAAACACTTAGTAATAAAGGGTACTTATATCTTCTTCTATATCAGCTATGCCTTTGTGATTATTACCTCTGATGCTTTCATAATTTGTTATTGGTCTTCGTGGAAAGGTTAGAGACACCCGATAGGCTCTCTATTTTCTACTATGAAGACTCACTACAAGTCGTATGTTTCTCTATGAGTCATAGTGGCCATTCGTAGAAGGCAAAAGTCATCCATGGTGCCTTAACCTTTTCCATGTGAGATTCACCTACTACTCGTAGCATCTGTTAGAGTCATAATGATAGTCTCATGGCCCAGATCTGAATTCTCAAAATGTCTCTAAAATGAGATATGAGTCAAGACTACGACTCATAGGTAACCCTATGAGTTATACCTGCACCTCATACCTTATTCCGAAATTCATTTTTATTCTATTTTCTTAGTTCAATAAGGCTGCAGTACGACTCGTGGGTCTCCCTATGAGTCATACATACACCTCGTATTTGCATCGCTGCACCTGGTTTAGTCTATTTTTAAATAAATAATCTTAAGTTCTTGTTTGATTGTTTCATTTGTTACTTGTTTAATTTAAACAAAACATCATGGGACTTATGCTTTAACATGTTGACAATTTTTTAGAAATAATATCTTCAAAAGGTCGAAGAGGTGCTGCCATTATTTTAGGTCATCAGCTAAGGGATGAGTCCTCCAAGGAGGTGCAATTAATTGAAGAGATGAATGTGCACCCTGATGCTGAGGCTAATATGCCCTTGACACGATCATACTCAACCACAATACCGATGGAAGTGGATAGGTCCTCCCAGTCTGATGAGGAGGGTGAAGAAGATGGGTCAGATGATGATGACGCCACTCCTGATTCTATTTCCCTTGAAATGTGTAAGGCTTATCCAGAATAGACCGATCCTTTACAATCAGCTGATTCAACTTACACCATCACCTCCACTAACCCGCAAAACATAAGCTAGTGTGTTCCTGGACTAAAAGAGATCTATGATAAGGGACTAGAAGCTAAGAGTCGAGGGAGGCCCATGCGGAGATTTCATGATGAAACAAGTTTGAAAGACTCAGGGTTGAAAGGTGTGCCAGGTTTAGGAACTGATATTGACTTTCATGGATTAGGATGGTTATCACAAGTGTTGGGAAAGTACGCCTCTTACCTGGTCCAAGAATTCTATTCCTCTTACTATACTACTGTATGTGGCAACCTTTCTAGGCTCATAAAGCCCATTGATACACCGTGGTTGAGTAAAGTCATGGTAAGGGGTGAGGTTGTCGACATCTCAGTAGAAAGTATTCGAAGGGTTCAATTAAGACTTAATTACAGAGCTCCACACTTCACAGCAGAATATGATAATAGGATGGCAGTCATGAGGAAAGTAGTTAATCAGAAGTATGTCGTGCTAAAATTTGAGTTAATGAGGTGGATAGCAGGTCAAATTTTTAAGGAAAGTGTTGACTCGATATGTGTTACAAACCATGCCAAGTATATTTTGAAGGCCCATCTCATATTTAGGGCAAAGTTTGTGTTGTCCATTATCTGATGGTGCATCAGGCCCACATTCATGGATAATGTGATCATATTAGAGAGGTTTATGTTATTGACGAGCATCTTGGTAGGGTATGATGTTGATTGGACATGCATTATGGCAGAATAATTCCACGAGTAAATGGTCCGCACTCAGCATCCACTGCAGTTCCCCATTCTGATCTATAGATTATGCAAGGAAGCTGGTGTACGGGTTTCTCTCCACTTGGACCCTCATGTAGAGGCTTTGCATACAATAGACCCCAGCCTAATCAAGGTTGATGAAAACCCAATAGCCCTATAGAGAGCTATTCCTCTAGCTATCCCAGAGCCATTCTCAATGGAGCCTCAAATTCAAAGTTCACCTCTAACCACTACTGGCACTACTCTGGCTACTCAACAACCTACACAGCTAGTTGAGATCAAGTCTACACAATCCTTCAGCACTTCAGCACCAATAACATCTACTTTATAGGTTGACCCTCTTTTCTCTGCTATTGCATTTTAGGCTATATTACGTAGGGTGGCTATAACAGAGAGCAGGCTACGTGAGTTGTCAACACGGGTCCGGCCACTGATTGATCAGACTATTTGGGACTCCAATGAGAGGATGAGAGCATTTTCAAAGATTTAGTTGATGAGACAATTCGAGTGGTGGATGCCTAGGTCAATGCGTTTGAGACTAGAGTCTATAACAGGCTTGAGGGAGCTATGCCTGCCGACGCGAGCACAATTACTGAGGAGTAGGCTAAGTTTAAGGCTAATTTATTACAGATGTTAGCAACCCTTGTTCCAGCCTCAGAGGTAGCACTGGTAGGTGATGAGGCATTTGATTGGCTTACCGACCGTCCGGACACTTGTGGGAACAGGCCCCTTTAGCATGATCACCCAGAGTCGACGTTGAAGAAGCCGAGGCAGGAGGAGGAGCCGACAACTGAGGAGGTGGTACAAGAGTTACTGTTGTTAGTGGTTATTCAAAGAGATGGAGCATAGCATACTCCACAGAGAGAGGGTAGTTCTAAGATTGATGCAGAGGAGATGGTGCCTTAAGACCCCACAGACCAGCCAATAATCGGTGCTTGATGCAACCTGACATTTGACTTCTTTTGACTCCAGATCTCAGTTTGTCATGTTCAATACTTTGTTCTTTTTTCAGATAATCTTTTTATTATGTCAGTTTTTGGTTGTGTTTAAATATTCTTATGTTGGAAACTATTTTTACTTATACTTTGGATGTTAATTTTTGGTTTTTAATGGATGTATATATATGATCCCAAGATTTTCTTGTCGTGCTTCTTTTTCCTTGTGGATGTTTACTTTTTTTGTTCAACTAGCATGTTTAGGTAGTGTAGATAATGGGTAAATTCATAGTAGTGCTATCTATTGGCATATACATAATTTTTAGATGTGTTTTTAATGTTTTGATAAAAATTGGGTACCATCAAAATTCTTGAGGTTGTGATTATTGATGCATTAATACATTTTTAAGTATCTGGCAATATGTGTTATGATATTATGAAGGTATACTGAGACTGAAAACATGACTTGTGAGTCTATACTTGATTGTGGATGCAATAGCCACGTGTTTTGTGAGCTTATGTTGCTGCATTCATGCATCTGTATGGTCTCAGAACTTGCCTTGTTACTCCAAAATTGGTTTGGTGATGTGGTGGATATGGGAAGGATCTTAGGCATTTGTTTTTTGAGTGAAACCGCTTTTGGCCTAAATGAACCACCAAGTGAGTGAGTGAATCCCTTGTTCCAAACTTTTGAGCTCAGGAAAATAGATGATAAAATTCGATTGATGTTTTCACGTCTAGTCAACCAAGCCTAACCAAGGGGAGGTTGACTGGGACAATAGGTAATATTTAGTTGGCACACCATGGTTGCTGACCAAGCGCCATGGTGAAATTTGACCTTCAAGTTAACAAGAGGGCTGGAAGAACCTAAGTTACCATCCTGCATGTAGATTACCAATTTTAGTTACATTATCTTGGATATGAAAAAGCATGAATCGAGTGAAGAAAAAGAAAAGAAAAGTGCCTTGAGTGGAAAAAAATAGCAAAAATGAGTTTGAACTCAAGGTTCTAAGAAATAAAAAAGCATGAATAGAGTGAAGTAAAAGAAAAGAACTATGCCTTGAGTTGAGAAAAAATAGCAAAAATGAGTCTGAAATTGAGGTACAGTTGAAAAAGAGAAAGAAAGCACTCGAGAAAAGTTCAAAACAGGAGAATAAGAGTGGATTGATGAAAAAAGGTTGGATCATGAAAGTTAAACTGTTGGTAAACATGGTTCAAAGACAACATTTAGTCACTACTTGCCTAAAATACCATACCAAAGCACCCTGAACCTATTTTACAAGCCTATGGTATAGATCAAACTCAACTTTATCACCAAGCCAGAAGATGAGTATAGAGGCAAGCCTATTGTGTTAGTAAGTATGCATTGAATTTCAATTATGAGAGTGAGAATGATTCCTCAGTCCCTGAATTCTAAATGCTTTTGATGAGTATGAGGGACTTCTTTCTAATGAGGACATTTGCACCACTTGAGTAGCATATGACTATACCAGCAATTGTGGACGGTTGATACTCCTTAGCTTGTCATAGTTGGATTACTAGGTATCTCATTATGTTCTTGTTTGCTTAATAACTTTGCAATCTTGTTTTGAAAATAGTAGTTGGGTACTTGAATCAAAGGAGCTATTGTATATGCCATTAGTATAGCTGCTATGTATTTCTCTTTGTCTGTGTAGATTGAGTCATCGCTTGAGGACAAACAACAATTCTAAGTTAAGGGTGTTAATGTACTGTCAAAATACGACATATTTATGCTTGAAACAAGGGATTTTGTGAGTTTTTAAAGCGACTTTTTATGGTTTTGATGTGTTTTTGTGTTAATCTTGCAAAAATGTTAGGCTGGCATGATTTTGAAGAAAAGTTGCAAATTTTCTTGAAGCATAGGCCATACGATTCCACCTGCAAGTCATAGCTCAAGCTAACAGTCATAGTTTGAGTCATAAGCCTCATTATGACTCGTATAGGTGGACTCGTAATAAGAATCAGAGAGCCAAGATGTTGGAACAAAAAACTGAAGGCCAAAACTACGAGAGGAACGTACGAGTCGTACCTCAAGCAGTGGCTCATACCTATGGGTCGTACTAGTTTAGTTTAAGATGCCAAGAATCTGATATGAGACCCCAACTATGACTTGTCGATTATCTTATGAGTCGTAACTGTAAGACTTATCAGCTGCAAGCTATCATTTTTGTGTAAATTCTAGGGTTATATTGTAAATACTATATATGGTTTAAGTTAGATTTTGAGAAAGAGAGTTCGACCAGTAGACAAACTACAGTCACATTTTGAATCTTTTCTTTGTTTTTTAGAGTAGTCTATTGTTCTCTCTTGGAAAAACCATTTTGGGGATGTTCTTAGTTTTTTACAGTAGTTTATTATTCTCTCTTGGAAAACCCATTTTGGGGATTGCAAATCTCACCTTGTTCTCATTGTTGATCAATCAAGTTTGTGGGTTTGCAACTTGTGGTGCCTATTTTCTTTATTGTTATTGGTAAAACTCTCATTTATGTCTTGTATGTGCATTTTTTCTTGTTTTGCCTTAGTCATAAATAGCTAATCACCCACAACTTGGGGTAGTGAGAACCATGGGTAGTTGACTTGAAATAACCTATGTTTATTGCATTTTTATTATTAGGGTTTTTCATGTATTGTCTGTTTCCCTTCATTATTATTGTTGTTTGGTGGTGGTCAACACAAGTTCGCCTACTATCATGATCTCAACTAAGGTATTGACGAATAGGAAAAGGAAAATAGATGATAAAATTCGATTGATGTTTTCACGTCTAGTCAACCAAGCCTAACCAAGGGGAGGTTGACTGGGACAATAGGTAATATTTAGTTGGCACACCATGGTTGCTGACCAAGCGCCATGGTGAAATTTGACCTTCAAGTTAACAAGAGGGCTGGAAGAACCTAAGTTACCATCCTGCATGTAGATTACCAATTTTAGTTACATTATCTTGGATAATCAAGTCGATGAACCATGGGGAACACAATTCGCAAGTTGTCCCCTAAATTGAGTGTTTCCTCGCTTTATAGTTAGTGTTTGTTTTATTTTGTTTTTGAATCACAAAACCCCTCCCCCATTTAGAGATTTTAGTTATTCATGCTTGAAATAATTAGTAGTGAAGTCTTGTAGTCAATCCCTTTATTCCTTATGTAGTCGACCCTAACTATTGGTTAGGTTAATCACTGATGACGACCACTTTCTTATTGGTGTGTGAACATCAAATTTCATCATCAACGTTGCTTATGATCTCATGTTATGTTCTAAAACTATATTTCTTTTTTGTATACATTGACTATGAGGGTGAGCCCGGTTGCTTGTCTTAGCCCTTGCTCTTATCTGTAATAGAGTTGTTGTTGGACATGTCATGTGTAATGTTATAAGCTTTGACTCTCGCTTGACTCTTGTTGTTATGATATGATTGATGCCCCTTATCCAATAGTTATCCCTATTTCTACTATTTTGTTGCTATTGCATTGCTTTCGCAACCAAGGATGTGTAATGATGTTCTAAGAGGATTGCTTGGAGTCTCTTCGGGATGTAACACCCTACACATGCACTATAAGTACTTGTACTATACACATGAAACAATACATCGAATTTGCTCAAGTCCAATTGTAAATGGAATCCATGTGAAGGGTGTATCTTTGTCCCATGTTTTGGTACTATAGGTGGGCTGTATTTACAGCCCAACATGAAGCATTAAATTGGCCCAACAACACTCCCTAATACTTGACTAATTGGGTCTAAGACAAAAGGAGAAAATCTGCAATTTGGGCAGCCAAGACCCATACTTTTGGAGATCCATTTGGCCCAAGTGAATGAGTGAAACAGCTACATCACCAGCTTAGTATGTGAGGCTAATATAGACTTAGTAATTCCGCCAAAATCTCTTCAAAAAGAGACCTAAGCAGCTCCCACAATTCATACACTTTGAAGACCAAAAAAAAGAACAAACAAACAGTTTACTCTCTACTTTGCTCTCAACGTTTTGCTGGTGTTCTAAGCCATTTTAAGAGACCTTAAGGCTTCTTTGGCAAGTCCTACATGTGAGGGGAAAGGTAAGTAAGTGTATTCATGTGTTTGATATGTTTTACCTAGGAAAGACGAGATAGCATGATGGTTGTATTGAAACTGAAATTTCTGGACAGCATGTGTTGTTGATGTTCCTGTGTGCTTTTCTTATTGATTATGAGTTGTTTCTCTTCTTGGTTTGTTGTACTATGAGGTATTACATGTGTAGTCAACAAAATTTGGATTGTCAATGATATAAATACACTGCTCTATTGCTTTTACAGTCCACAACAATAAGCTCTTATGTGTTGTCGCAATTGTGTGTTGATTGGAACTTGTGGTCTGATATATACCTAGCTATTGCTCTTCATTTTTATGACTGATATTTTACTTTTCTGAGTCTATGGAAGGC
>DF367390.1:0-19771 GCA_000787875.1 Solanum virginianum | reverse complement strand
TGAAAGAATATATTTTCTAACACTTTGAAAACGTCCTTTGGCATGATTTAATTAAATATGGAAAATGTTATAAGTCTTAAAAGATTACAATTCAAGCCTAAATATGTTCTATTTTCGTTCTTTACCACTCCTATGCATAATTAGCTACATCCTTAGTTGTTGTGTCTTTAAAATCCATGAATGGTATGAGTTTGAAAAGAAGTTAATTAGTTTGGAAAACTATAGGTTCTAATTGTCCCAAAAATATAAACGCCTATAACTTTTGATAGAAATTCCAAATTACTATAAGAAATCATTCTGAAATGTTTCATAGTAGTCTGGAAAACTATAGGTTCTAATTGTCCCAAAAATACAAACGCTTATAACTTTTGATAGAAATCCCAAATTACCATAAAAGTCATTCTGAAATATTTCATAGTAGTTTGTATGATCTAGACTAAGTATGTTCCTCCTAAGTCAGGCTAGTTCGGGTTTTCATCGGCCGTGGGTCCCGCGACATCCTTTTATGAGATTCTGATAACTTTGATAGAATTCAGAGTAAATATTGTTTTGATTTGGCAGATGAATACGTTACTTATGTTTGAGATTTGTGATAATGATTATGTCCATATGATATACCTGGGCGTGACTCGGTAAACCAAAATAACAAAGATAATCTGAATAACTTTGATAGAATTTAGAGTAAATATTATTTTGATTTTGCATATGAATATGTTACTTATGTTTAAGATTTGTGATAATGGTTATGTCCATATGATATACCTGGGCGTGACTCGGTAATTCAAGCGGTCCAGGATTGATATGTTGGCATTATACCGGGCGCGACTCGGTAATTCAAGCGGTCCAGGATTGATATGTTGATATTATACCTGGGCGAGACTCAATAATTAAAGCGGTCCAGGACGTAACCTTAGTGGGCGCGATTCGGTAATTCGGGCGGCCCAACTCTTGCACTATGCCACTTCTATATTAGGATTTGTGAGTATAGGGATGCCTGGCTCACTTATCCTGTGTTTGATATGTAACAGGTGGACGACTATATTTCCTGTGCCCTATGCATGATTGGTATTTTAGAAAGTAGACGTTTTGTGATTTGAATCTTGAAAGTAGACATTTTGATATTTTTGGATATATACTGCTCTCTGTACTTGGGTTTCAGTTATCCCTCGATTTCATGTATGGAGAAGTAAGTATGTAATATTTTTGATATGCATTTACCGTTATAACTTGGCCTTGTTTGCTATACACCTTATGTTCTGGTAAGTAAGTATTTTGATATTTCGGGTATGCATTTAACCATTGTACTTTTGTTTTAATGGTTGTCCTGACATATATATATATACTCTGTATTTTCTGCTTTACGTATTCAGTACGTATTTTGTACTGACCCCCTTTGCTTCGGGGGTTGCGTTTCATGCCCGCAAGTACAGACGTACAGGTGCGAGATCCACCAGCTTAGGATTCTGACTGCTATTTAAAGTGCTCTTTTGCTTCGGAGCAAACCCTAGGTATATACACTTATTTACTACTTGGTATTTCTGTACATTCGAGGATATGACGGGGTTTGTCCCGTCTTTTGATTCGGTTTGTGTAGTTAGAGGTCTGTGGATGCCTGTGAGTATGGGATTGACAGTTTGTATGACTTTAAGTATGTTTTGTATATTGGGCGGTTTAACTGCAGCAGTGACCTTATCGGCCCGCATGTATATATATATGTTGTGTATGCTGGGTTTTTCTGTATGCAGGGTTCTGGGTTAGTCCGTAAAACAAAGGAAACTCTGCCAAAATTTATGTAAAAATAATACATTGGTTATAATTTGGTTTGGTATTTGGATTCGAGTGCCCCAATCGGGCACTAGTCACGGCCCACGGGGTTGGGTTGTGACATCTTGCACTTTCAATTGGTATCAAAGTCTGGTCTCGCTGTTTTATTCTGTCTAACCACATATGAGAAAAGATCATTGCAAATCAATTGCAAACAATTGGAGCCTTGTTTCAAGAGGGAACTTCTCGAACCAGACCTCCGTACTTCAATGGGAAACACTTCTCTCATTGGAAAATAAGAATGGAAACATTCATAAAATCCTATGATGTAAATGTCAGTAGAGTTATCAAAGTAGGTGACATTCTCATTCCTGTGGCCAAACCAAAAACTAAAGGTCAAACAAGCACTGAAGGCAGCCAAGCTCCAGTAATACCCAGCCTAGAGAACTACACCAATGAGCAAATAAAAGTTATTCAGATTAACTTCGGTGCTAAAACTATTCTCTATAATGCTATAAGTGGAGAGGAATATGAAAAGATCTCTAGTTGTGAAACTGCCAAGGAAATGTGTGACAAACTGGAAGTCACCTAAGAAGGAACTGACAAAGTCAAAGAAACAATTGTCACCCTGTTGGTCTATGAATATGAACTATTCCAGATGAAGGAAGGAGAATCAATAGAAAGTATGTTATCTCATTTCAGCAAGATCATTAGTGAACTCAAAGTTGCAGGCGAGGAATATCCACCCATCGAGCACATTAGAAGGATCCTCAGAAGTCTTTCCCTCAATGGCATGCAAAAATTGTGGCTCTTGAAAGTATGGATCTTAAAAATCTCACTTATGATGAAGTCAGAGGTGATCTGATTGCTTTTGAAAAAATACATCTAAATAAGAAGGCAAAGGAAGAGGACAAGCAAAAAATCTGTTGCATTCAAAGTCACTGATGATAACCAAAATAACAAAGATAATCTGAATGAGGATGAGATTGCATTAATTAAAAAATTAGTGATGGAAAGCTTCAAGCACATAAGACTCATTGAAAAGCTGGCTAGACTTGATCTGGTTATTGGTTTGTCTAAGATCGACTACACCAAGGAGCACATCTGTGATTCATGTTAGCTAGGTAAGAAAACTAGAAACTCCTTTCTAACAAAAGATATTGTATCTACCACAAAACTTTTGCAACTTCTTCATATGGACCTCTTTGTTTCCACTCGAACAACTAGCATTGGAGGAAAAAGGTATGCTTTTGTTATTGTTGATGATTATTCACGCTTTACTTGGGTAATGTTATAGCTAACAAAGATGATACCTTAACAAAATTTGAGTTCTTTTGTAAGAAAGTACAGAGAGAAAAAGGTTACTATATTTCCTCCATAAGAAGTGATCATGGAGGAGAATTTGAAAGCAAGGCATTTGAAAACTTCTGCAATGAGGAAGGATATAAACACAACTTCTCAGCACCTCAAACTCCTCAACAAAATAGAATAGTCGAGAGAAAGAACTGGACTCTTCAAGACATGGCCAAAACTATGATATGTGAACATAATCTTCCTCATCACTTTTGGGCTGAAGTAGTAAGCATAGCATGTCACATTCTTAACAGGTGTCTCATTAGACCTATCTTGAGGAAAACTCCATATGAACTGTGGAATGGAAAGAAACCAAACATTGGTTATTTCCATGCCCTTGGTTGTGAGTGTTTTATCCATAACAATGGTAAGGAAAATTTGAATAAGTTTGACCTACGCAGTGATGAAGGTATTTTTCTTAGGTACTTAAATTCTATTAGATCCTACAGAGTTTTTAATAAATATACCTCTACTATTAAAGAATCAATTCATATTGTTTTCGATGAATCTAATCGTATACCTGAGAAAAGATGCATCTCTGATAATGAAGAAGTTTTAAACACTCAAAGTGCGATTATCTCATCAAAAGAAATGATAGAAAAGGATCAGTCAACTACTAGTAATGAAAGTCAGCCGACTACAAAAACAGTGCCCAATGAATGAAGAAGTGAACCAGATTATTCAAAAAAATTCATCATTGAAAATGTCAGCGACGGGATGAGAACCAGAGCTTCAAGCAAGAAGAGTGCAAATATTACTTTCATCTCTCAACTTGAACCTAAGAAAGTGGAAGAAGCTCTGAAAGATTCAGAATTAGTTAAAGCTATGAAAGAGGAACTTGACCAGTTCGAGAAAAATCAAGTCTGGACCTTAGTTCACAAACTTGAAAACACTTCAATCATTAAACAAATAGGCCTTTAGAAACAAACTGAATGAAGATGGAAAGGTAATTAGAAACAAGGCTAGATTGGTTGCCCAAGGATATTCTCAACAAGAGGGAGTCGACTATGATGAGACTTTTGCTCCTGTTGTAAGGTTAGAATCTTTTCGCATTCTTTTGGCATATGGTGCTTTTAAAGGTTTGAAATTATTTCAAATGGATATCAAAAACACTTTTTAAAATAGGTTTATTCAAGAAAACGTTTTTGTAAAACAACCCCCAGGCATCGAACATCTTGATTTTCCTCATCATGTCTTTAAACACTCTAAAGCTCTTTGTGGTCTTAAAAAAGCTCCTAGAGTCTGGTACAATCAACTAAGTAATTTTTTATTAACTCATGGTTTCTCTAGAGGTAGCATTGATACTACTCTTTTCATTAAAAAATCATCATCTAATAACATTATTATTCAAATTTATGTTGATGATATTATCTTTGGAAGCACTAATGATGATCTGTGCAAGGAATTTACTAATCTTATGCAAAGTGAGTTCGAAATGAGCTTAATGGGTGAGTTAACCTTCCTTTTGGGACTTCAAATCTATCAATCTGATCAAGGCATTTTCATCTGCCAAAGAGTTAATTTAGAAATTCAGAATGGAAAATGCAAAGCCTATTAGCACTCCTATGAGTCCATCTTGGAAGCACTGATGCAGAATGGAAAATGCAAAGCCTATTAGCACTCCTATGAGTCCATCTTGCAATCTGGATCTAGATCTTGATCCAACTGGTAAGAATGTAGATGAATCCAAATACAGAGGTATGATTGGATCTCTTCTTTGTCTCACTGCAAGTCATTTTGATATTATGTTTAGTGTCTACAAATGTGCTAGATTTCAAACTTCTCCTAAAGTATCTCATCTAACTGCAGTAAAAAGGATTATACGTTAGTGGGAACCACCTCTTATGATCTTTGGTACAAAAAGACATCTACTTTTAATCTTCGTGGATTTTCATATGCAGATTATGCAGGTGATAAAGTGGACAGAAAAAGCACTAGTGGATCTTGTCAATTTCTTGGGGATTCTTTGATCTCTTGGAATAGCAAAAAGTAAAATTGTGTACCTATTTCCACTACTGAAGCTAAATACATGGCAATAGATTTATGTTGTGCTCAAATTCTTTGGATAATTCATCAATTTGTTGATTACAATATTGTTGCTAAACTTGCTCAAATTCTATGTGATAATTCTAGTTCTATTTATCTTTCAAAAAATCCTGTGCATCATTCTAGGGCCAAGCATATAGATATTAAGAATCATTTTATTAAAGACCATATTTTAAATGGGGATATTAAAATTGTTTTCGTTAACACAGAAAATCAATTTGTAGATATTTTCACAAAACCTCTTCTTGAGGAAAGATTTTGTTACCTTAGAGATTCTTTAAATATTGTGCCAAATTCTTTTTTATTATTCTCTTGGTTCTTAAAATTATTTGATTTTCTTTTACTTTGCTAAACTTAATTTGGTCAATTATTTGTTTTTCTTATATTTATGCATCGTAATTATTACTTGCATTAATTGTTGACGACGGTGGCATGTCTTTCCTTGTGTCAGTCCCCCTTTCCTTCTTCTGATTCTCCCACCTTGTCTTTTCACCTTTCATATCCCCTCGCTTTATCTTCTTTATCTTCTATATTTTTATACCTTTCTGACTCTTTCTTTTCTCCACACTTCCTCCTTCCCCATGCCTCCTTGTAAAAGTACAAGAAACAAGGGAAAGGGCGTTGCCCACTCCCATGTTGCTGTCGATTCTGAAAAATCTTCTTGTCCCTAATCTCTTGTCTTTTCAAATACTCCCCTTTATTTTCTTATGCAATCTACTCCTCATCATCCCCATGGCGATTCGAATAAGAAATGCAAGTTTGATTTCAAAAGTACCCTGGACCCAAGGTAGACTTTTAGAGTTCCTCAAACGAGTTCTTTTTTTGGAATCTTAAAGGTAAGACCATTGTGCACGGACGCATCGTCAATTTGGATCTCCTTCTCAACACTCACTGTTGCATCAAAGAATTTTTTTACTATCAAAGTTGAGCCAAAAAAATTTCAACCTCGCCTAAGGTTGTCTATGAACCCTTGGAAAGACTATTCTATGCTAACTTACGCTCTTTCAACCCTTGTGAAATTGAAACTCTCGTCCTTGGAAAAGGAATCTTTCTTGACTCAGATATCTTTGATGAAATCTTTGACATTCACTATTCTAGCTTCTCTTCACCTGTGAAAAATTCTTGGCCCTCTGATTTTGACGTATCTTTTGATGATGCCAAGAAGGCGCTTATTTCCTCTTCTTCTGGCTTCTGCCCTGCTAATCTTGGTCCTAAAGATGTATCCTTCGAAGCTAGGGTTCTAGCCCATATTGTGGCAACCACCCTTCTTCCTCATGCTGGGTCTCTCTCCATTCTATCTGTTCGAGACACCTTCTTTACTTATGCCTTCTGACCAAGAAAAGAATCAAATTATCTTCTTATATTGTCAGTCACATGGCCCACTCTACTCTTGACTTTCAAAGCCTTCCCTATGGCATGAGTATCTCGTGCAATTTGGAAGCAAATAACGTGTGCCTATCTGACATTCCTCGATTATCTATGAAGCAGTGTTATAATGCCAGGGCTTTTAACAACATGGAATACTCTCTATCTAATGACTCCTGGGTGCTTAAGACCGAACCTCCCTCTGGGCTTGTTCATGACTCCCCAGTTGGAAATCCTCCGCAAAATCCCAGCTCCCCTGTTTCTCCTTATTCCAAACTTGTTGAGGATCTATTGAGCAAAATCTCCAGCATGAATGCAAAGTTTGAGAATCTACAGGATCTTCTTATGTTTGCTCATTACAAATTCGATGCTGTAACGGACTCTCTGGATAAAATCAAGGTTGTCGCCAAGGAAACAGACACTAATGTCAGCAAAATACGACTGCACCTGATTCAAGTCATCAAAGAAGTCATCAAGGTTGCTTAGTGAATTCAGAGAAGCACTGATGCTATGTCCACCACCCTGACCAATCAATTTGATAACCTAAAGACTGCTCTTGTCAACACTATCTCCTATTTTCTGCGCCCTTGGGGTTAACTTTGTTTTCTGTCTTTTCTATGCTTGTTTTGTCTGGAGTGCTAAATGTATTATTACCTATGGTATTTTTGCTATGATATTTTAATCCTATGCCTTATAGGTCCTATTATGGTATTCGCTGTCTATTTTCTTTCCTTTTTGTTGATGTCAAAGGGGGAGAATAAAGTATCTATTCAGGGGAGCAATATTATTGGTAAGCAAGTCGACTATTGTGATACTGTGATAGATTAAAAGATGTCAGCATTGATTCAGGGGGAGCACTCAGATATCGATTATAAATGACAGGGAAGTCGACTTACTTTTACTTGTATTTTCATCATCAAAAGGGGGAGATTGTTAGTGCTAATATTTTGATGACGATTATGTGTAGGTTCAAAAAGGAAAGAGAAATGTTTGTGCATACATCAGCAACAATTCCGTTACTATGTGGGTGAAATAGAAGAAAAGAAATCAGTAAAAGAATAACAAATCATGAATCAATCAAGATCTCAATCCAAAAGGAAAAGGATAAATCAACATCAAATCAAGTAAGATCAAAAGGAAATGGATAAATCAATATCCAATCAAGCAAGATCAAAAGGAAATGGATAAATCAGCATCCAATCAAAGCAAAGATGAAATCATAAGAATGGAAGGAAGAAGTCTATACCAAATTAGTAAAGATCAAATCAAGTACCAAAGATGGGCATTATCAGCAAGGATCAAGTCAAGAAAATAATTAAGGAGCAGATTTAATAGATCGAGAAAACCTATTGGACAAGACATTCTTAAAGATCTGGAAGAATATACTATCAAAAGCCTTCAACCTTATTCTTGGACAGAGGACTCATCAATGCCTCAATTCAAGGATCAACTCTCTTGGTATGCCATCTCTTTAATATAAAAGAGGCATCTAGGATATCTCAAGCTCATACAAGTCTACTGCCTTCAAGACCATCTTTGAAATTCTTCATCCTTAAGCAATTCATTGTAATCTCTAGTTTTACTTTGCAAAAGAAAAAGAGAGAAAAAAGAAAAATTTAAAAGAAAGGATTGTATCAAGAAAAAAAAATAAGAAAAATATTGAGAGTTAGAGTTTAAGTTTTTATTTCTTTCTAACCACCATTTTTGAAGGGTTGAAGAGATATCTCTTGCAACCCAAGGGGACTGGACCTAGGATTCACATTGAATCCGAACTAGTATAAAAACATCTGGTGTTTAATTTTTCTTTACGAACTTTAAATTACTGCAAACTGTTTCACTGTTCTTAATCGACTACCTCCTAAGCTAGCTGACTATCTTATCCAATAGTTTTTAAATCAAATTAAGGAAGAAAATTCAATCCCCCCTGCACTTCCAATTTTGAACTTTGTTAGTGATTCAACAATGAGCTTCCTGACAAGTTTGACAAACTGAGAGAAATCATTTTTGCTGAGGACAGTTTTTCCCTGCATCAGTTGGGAATTTCTTGCAAATTTTCCAATGAATGTATTGTGGACTGAAAGGCTTTAATTGGCAATCTTACCGATGTGATAAAGATGGATTTGTCACAAAATGATTTGACTGGACATATTCCAAAAACTATCCAAGGCATGTTGAACCTTCAACAACTTTACTCATTGATCTGTCCAAAAATGATTTTGTTGGTAAAATCCCCAACACTCTATGGGGCTAGATAAATTGATTAATCTTTCTCTAACACAAAACAGGTTAGATGGGCCTACTCCAGATTCATTTGGCAAAATGCTTTAATTGGATTTGAGCTATAACAATCTAAAGTCATTAGAAGCTCTTGTGTATCTCAAATACTTGACGTAGTCATTCAATAAACTTAGTGGAGAGATGGTGTTTTTGCAAATGCCACAGATCAATCTTTCTTGTCCAATTATGGGCTCTAAGTTTCATGTTTCACCATGTGTCATCACAACCATAACTGGCAGATTACCATCTTAAAAAATTTTCCGTTTTCCAGAAAAAAAATTTAGAACAAATTGCTTTAATCTATTATATAAGACTAGATTGATGACGATTTGTAAGTTTCAAGTTGAGCCCAAAATTAAACACTAATTTAACATAAGTCAGAATTAATTCTCAAATTCCAAATGAAAAATTCTTTCTAGAATACAGGAACAAATTATCAATTAATCAATATATGAACATGTTATCTTAATCACAAAACAGCAATCTAAATAAATTGTAAATTCATGATATACCATGAATCTCATATTACATTATCACGATAATTGTAAGATGACCCATGATACCAATTGCTAGAAATTAAATAGCGGAAGCAACTAACAGGATCAAGCTTTTTGCAAAATCATGAAGTAACATGACTAGTATCACAGAAAACACTGAATTTTAGAAGAAATTACTAATCTTTTGAAGTTCTCAATGATGAATTCCTTTATGACAGTTGAATTTAGAGACCAATCCAGGACTCCGATCTTTTGCTATTTCTTGAACAATTATCCAGCTAGTAACTTGTGTGGACAAGTGTTTGAGGAAATCTTTTATTTTTTTTTATGTGTATGTGTTTTTCTTTTCTCCATAAGTCCCCTATTTATCTTCAACCTCAGTAGGAGTAGAAGCCTCAGAAAATCAACGCATATGAGGCTTTTAAGAGACAATTAACTCCATTAAAAAACCCCCAGAATGTTTTTATTCCTTTCTTAAAAGAAAAACTGATTTCAAATTATTAGGAAATAATTAGGAGTAATCAATACCCCATATATATATATCCTTTAATTTTGAAATACTTTCAAATTAATATTTTATTTTATAATAAAACCCGTTGATTTTATTTCCAAAAAAACGTTTTTTATCTCCTTTTTTTCATCTGAAATATTTCCAAACCAGTAATTTATTTTATAATAAAACTCATTGATTTTATTTTTTATAAAAAGTTTCCTCAAAAATGGCTAATTATGACGTAAGTAAATGATAAAATTGATGGGAGAGAGAAAACTGGCAGGGCAAATGGGATCCACAATAGCTATTATGACCTAAGTAAAGGACAAAATTGCCCGAACATGTCCAATTTTTTCCACTAATCTACACAAATATCTAAGAATATTTTAGGTCACAAATTTTAAAAATTTTTTTTTAAATACTATGTCAGGTCAAAGGGTGACACATAAAATGAGATGAAGGAAGTAATTTAAATATACTCCTCGTAATATTTTTTATTAATATACTTTGTTTGTCATACTTTTAGGCTAAATATATCTCTTTCATCANTTTGATATCGATTTGCCTTTGTAACTAACAAAAAGACACATGAATGGTCAGAATTTAGATAATACACTCAATTAATTATACTCAATTGTAGGTTAATCTATCTCTAAAGGATTGTTTGGTTGTCAACATATTATTCCAGGACAATTAATCTCGAGATAAGTTAGTCTGAGATAGGTTATCCCCTCATATATATGGGATAATTTATCTCATCACTAAGACAAAAATTATAGAATTAATAATTCAAAGATTACCTTATACCTTCAACCAAATATAAGATAAAATAATCCTATATTTTATCTTAAAATTATTATAACTTATATCTCACACTAAATAACTCGTATGTATCACCTACTACAACTGCTAGCTCCTCCTTCTGTCCATTTGGCGAGAGCCGCAACACACTTCAATTTGTCTGTTTTTTTTTTCTTAACCTCGATATTATACCATTTCTCATCATCAATACTTTGTCAAAATCCTCAATATGCTGTCATTCCCAATCTCTCGACAATCTCAATTCATCCGCACAGTACAAACGTGTTTATTTTTTATTCAATTTAACATCTAATAAGTTTTCCCTCTATCTTATATTATATAGATATTTTTTTTATAAATATTTATCTTATATTATATGAATACTTACTAAATTAGAATAGAATTAATTACTATCTCAGTCCATCTTTACTTGGCTCCTATAATATTTTGGGATGTCCAACAATACTTATCCACTTTATGAAATTAAGAGATAATTTTACACTTAGTTCCTAATTTATCCTTATCATTAATTATACTCATTTCTCCATTACATTTTTTAAGATATTGTATTTATTATATTCAAAGGGTACTTTGGTAAAATTACCCCATCTCATTTCTCCATTTCATTTTTTAAGATATTGTATTTATTATATTCAAAGGGTACTTTGGTAAAATTACCCCATCATTTACTACTTCTTAATCCATGTGTCAAGTCAACAGAAGCCAAGTAAAATTGGACGGAGATCTTTTTCTCATTTTACCCCACCATTAATATGATTTTTAAAAATTTCAAGAGGTTGATTAATTACTTTCACATTCAAGAGTAAACTATTTCTATATTTTACGTATATTTTTTCTAACTCAATTTAATGTACATTGATATAAATAAAAGATAAAATGATAAAGTTCACTAGTGTCTTAATGATTTTTCACCTCTCATATAAAATGAAAAGTGTCCATATAATATAGAAGGAAGGTAGTGGCTAAAAGATTTCCTTCACCATCCTCAAAAAGGTTTTGGTTTTTTTTCTAATCTGTAATTAATGTTTGTGAATGGAATATCATCTTGGTTCTTCATAATCTGTCGTTCTCATTCACTAAATAACGACTACTAGTGTTGATTTGATAATGTTCTAACTCAACGAAATTTTGATACTCCGACATTGAATTGAAACAACAAGAAAACTATTGCGATTCAACCCCACATGATCAATTGTTGATAAAAAGATCTGATTCATTTGTTGGGTTGTTATTATATGAAATTCATAAAAATATCTCGTGACCTTCATTGTTTATTTTGCACTTACTTCATTTATTTTTTATTTATTCATTTTAGATTTGACATATTTCTTAAATTAATAATTAATATAAATATTTTAGCTTAAATTTTACATTAATTGCTATATAGTTTTACAAAATGGTGGTTAGACGATCTCTGTTATATATAGGTGGAGCGCTGACTAATTAAAAACTGATACGTCCAGAAGATGCAGGTCGCGAAGATGAGGATGTTGAGATAGATGTGTAGACATACTAGGGGGATAAGATTAAGAATGAAATCATTCGGAAGAAATTAGGGTGGCATCTGTGACAGACAAAATAAGAGAAGCGCGATTGTGATGATTTGGGCATGTACAAAGAAGAAGTGTTGATACTCCTGTCAAGAGGTGCGAGAGAATGGATTTAGGGATTACGTGGAGGGGTAGAGGTAGACCAAAAAAGTATTGAGGGGAGGTGATTAAACAAGATATGATGCAACTTCGTATCACCGAGGACATAATCTTAGATAGAAAAGAGTGCAGGTAGCATATTAGGGTAAAATGTTAAAAGCCTTGAGTTATAATAGGTTAATAGTCGTGTCGTTATATATTGTATTGTTATTGTTCGTTATTTATTTTGTTACTTTTATTGACACTATATATTTTCATTTGTTGTCCATTCTAGTCGTTTCATATCTAATATTTTCTACTTTTGGGGATGATTTTGAGATGAGGGTCTTTCGAAAATAACCTCTCTATCTCTATAAGGTAGTGATAAAGTCTGCGTACATTTTTTCTCCCGACACCCCAGTTGTGGGATTTTCTCCAAGTATGTTGTTATTGTTGTAGATTAATTACTATATATATATATATTACAGTTTTAAAAATCATTTGAGGTATAAATAACTAATGTAAAGCATAAATTACAGGAGAAAAACAATCTCTCGATACTTGAAAATTTTTTATTGTAGCAATTGTGTTTCTTTTTGTTGGCATGGAAAACAAAAGAAGTTGTTTGTGTAGTTGCTCATTTTTTTCACTCCTAGGCTATCTATTTGGTTGTAAAAATTATGATTCACATATTTTTAGAATAAATTTTACTTATTTGAAATTTATGTTTGACATTGAAAAACAAAAATAGGAATATTTTTTTATTTATATTATTCATTTCTTTACATTTAGGCTTTGATCAATCAATTGTTTTTAGTATTATAATTTGAGCAAAATTTGTTGAGTATACTAGTATAGGTGTTAATATCCTACATGTGATTACATTATCTCTCTCTCACATTTTTTTCTTCTTCTTTTATTTTATATTTGTGTTTCATAATTTCATATATATTTCTGTATCAGATATCAATTTCATAAGTGTAACCAGTAGAATAGGAAACGGAAGATAAACATAAATCTAATTATGTATGTACAAGCTTGTATCAATTTCTACAAGTGTTTCTATGTATTAATGTCCATTTTGAAAGTAGGTATCTAACTATATATACATACGCTAGTATCAATTTCTACAAGTGTATTTGTATATTCAAAATCAATATCAAAATTATAAGTATATATGTATTCAATATCAATGTCATCTAGTGCATCCAACATGAATTTGATACATATAATGTTTAGATCACATATAATTTGAAAGATATATATTTATGGTATTAAATGCGCACTCATAAATTCATTCTGATAAGCTAACATCAAAATTATACAAATATATTAACTCTATTTGTGCATAAATACAGATTTAGAAAAAGAAGATACTCAAATAATTATCTAAATTCACTACAACAGTATCAATGAAAATCATTACAATTTTGGAATATCAATAATAATGCCATCTTTGCTGACTTTTGAAAATAAGTATTCGCATTCTCAAACATGTTTTATGCAATGGCTAGAAAATTGCATAATTTGTTAAAATCATATAATATTTGCTTATTTATGTGGTTTTATTTGTTAAAGAAACAGATTATAGAGTGAAAAGTATGTAATATAAGTTTGGATCCTGAAATCTATAGATAATATGCAACCCATTCCATTTCAACTTGGGACTCCTTTACCATAAAGAGATAGGAGTAGATAACACGTTAAGATAATTATAAAAATAAAACATAACCGCAAATCCTTATTAATCTTCTTGTATTTACAATCAGAATCCTCCTAAAAGACAATCACAATGACGGAGGAGAAGCAAACCCCAATCTCCACCATGCCGGAAAAGTCCGAAGAACTCCCCACAACCACCACGAAAACTGCTGTCAAGAAGAGTAAAAAACTTAGCCTCATCCCTCTCATCTTCCTCATCTACTTTGAAGTTGCCGGTGGCCCTTATGGAGAAGAACCAGCCGTTCAATCTGCCGGTTCTCTTTTTGCGATTCTCGGTTTTCTCATATTCCCTTTTATTTGGAGTGTACCTGAAGCTTTGATTACTGCTGAATTATCAACTACATTCCCTGGTAATGGCGGTTTTGTAACGTGGGCTTATACAGCTTTTGGACCCTTTTGGGGTTCACTTATGGGTACATGGAAATTCTTGAGCGGTGTTATCAACATTGCATCTTTTCCTGTTTTATGTATTAGTTATATGGAGAAACTTTTCCCAATTTTCTCTTCTGGGCTTCCAAGATATTTGGCTATTTTGGTATCTACATTGTTGCTCTCATTTTTGAACTATACTGGTTTAGCTATTGTGGGTTATGTTGCTGTTGTTCTTGGTATTGTATCACTTGCACCCTTTATTATAATGTCGTTGATTGCGATTCCAAAGATTCAACCTCATAGATGGATTAGTTTAGGGCAAAAAGGGGTGAAAAAGGATTGGAATTTGTTCTTCAATTCATTGTTTTGGAATCTCAATTTTTGGGATAATGTGAGTACTTTGGCAGGGGAAGTTGACAACCCCAAAAAGACTTTTCCTAAAGGACTTTTTGCATCAGTACTTTTAACTTGTTTTGGTTATATAATCCCACTCCTGGCTGTGACTGGATCAATATCAGTTGATCAAAGGGAATGGGAAACAGGGTTCATGGCGACCGCGGCGGAGATGATTTCTGGTAAATGGTTGAAATTTTGGATTGAATTTGGGGCTATACTATCATCAATTGGATTATTTGAAGCTCAGTTAAGTAGTTCTGCTTTTCAGCTTTTGGGTATGGCTGAATTATCCTTTTTACCTAAATTCTTTGCTTTGAGGTCAAAATGGTTCAATACACCATGGGTTGGGATACTATTATCAACAGCAATTTCACTAGGTATGTCTTATATGAACTTTACAGATATAATCTCTTCAGCTAATTTCTTGTATAGTTTAGGTATGTTTTTGGAATTGGCATCTTTTCTTTGGTTGAGAAGAAAGTATCCATTGATCAAAAGGCCATTTAGAGTGCCAATGAAGATGCCAGGATTGGTTATTATGTGCTTGATTCCAAGTGTATTTTTGGTGTTTATAATGGCTATTGCAACCAAGATTGTGTTTCTTATCAGTGGATTGATGACTCTTGGAGGAATTGGATGGTACTATTTTATGAAGTTGTGTAAATCCAACAAGTGGCTTAAGTTCTATGATCATGTGGAAGAGCCACTAGAGGGATGACTAAGCATTAGACTTGGATTTACAATTTATTATTTTCAATTATGTATAATTAGAAGATGGTTGTTGCAAGGAAGCTGCCTTTGTCAAGCTTATGGTAATTAATTGCATCCTCTTTTTTTGGTCTTTGTTTATTTTTTTTCTCAACCTTATTATCTATACATTTATTTATATAGAAATTTAGAAAAAAAAAATATAACTTGGGAAAAGTACAAGCACTTCCTTGCAAAATCTTTGGAGTATAAGGCGTGTTAAAAAGACATCATTCTTCAGGAATTCCTCTTTTTAAGGGATGTGAGGTATAAGTTATAATAGTCTCGAGATAAAATGTAGGATTATTATAAAGTAATCCTTGGATTATTTATCCACCATTTTTGCCATACCCCAAGCTAATTTATGTCGAAATTAATTATCCTAAGATAACATGTTACCAACCAAACGACCCCTAAGTATATTTCACGGATGAAGATATGTTTCGTAAGATTTAGTGAGCTCTCTTAGTATAAATTAAGAACAAAAATAACAAAGATACTGTAGAATAAGAAAATCAGCATAACAGAATATAGGAGAAATTCTTCTTCTTTTTGTTCTTATTATATCATTTAAAAGAAAGGACTAGGTTACTTATTGTATTGTATTGTTAATTTAAATATTTATTGAGATAAATATAAAAAACATACTTAAACTATTTCTCTTTTTTGAGTTTCATACTTAAATTATTGAAAGTGTGAGTTTGATACATAAACTATCATCCCATGGCATGTTACATTGATAAAAATATTAATATTAGCTAAAAGCAAATGATTAAAGTATAAATGTTCTTCCAAAAAAATATTACTTTTTTAAATAATTATTTTTTAAAAAATAAAATTTAAAATATTTTCTCACCTACTCCACCACCCACACCCTGTACACCCCCCTCCCACCCACCCCTAACAATCTTCGTCTTTTATTTTTTTGAATCTCTTTTATAAAATATTTTTTAAAAGTTCAAACTTCAGCCCCTACTCTAATCCTACCTAAAAATATTGATATTTTTTTAACTAAATAAAATTCTATCTCATTTGGATCTAACCCTTCACTCGTAATTTATTTTTTATCTTTTTCATTTATTTTTTTTATTTTTTATAGATATGTACACATATTTTTAGAAAAATATTTTTTTCTACTTGCTTATCAAATATAACCAAAAAAAAAATTATTTTAAAAAAAACCTTGCTACAAAGAAAAAACAATCTTCTTCAAATAATTTTTTTTTTTTTAAAAGCGAGGTTGTCACGCCCCTGGAGGATCCCTAGACGTAGGCGACACTCAAAAACTATTGCTAATCCCCGAGCGAATCACTTGGCGTCATCGTCACATCTTACTCAGCAGTGGAAGAATACTCAAGTAAAATATTAAAGGACAACTCATGATATCATAAAATAGTCTCAAGAAAATAGATCAAATTTTAGAAAAATGAAATACTCCACAATACTCTACTCAAAGTTTATGAAGCCTCTACTCTAAATGTCTAGATGGTACCATGACAAGTCATGGCCATCCAACTCAAATAAAAATAAAGTAACTAATAAAATAAAAGAAGGCTTCCTCCGAATAACAGAGAGGGCTCACCAGTCTCTGGAGCTCGGGAACTCTGAACCTCAATGGTGCGCCTGCTGAAGTCCTCTATCTATTGTATCTGCATCATGAAATGATGCAGCGCCGAGTGGCGCCAATACGTGGAATGTACGATATATAAAATGGCTCAAGTAACAAATAAGGCTCAAACTAAAACATCCGACTCGACTCAAAACTCGACTCCTCATATCATAACTCAACTCAAGTAACATGATACAAGTTTAAAGTTTTGAAAATCATGCTTTTGAAAAATAGACTTAGTATTTAGTGTAACTCAGTTCGAAATACTCATGATATACTCAACTCAAGTGTTTGCTTGGAAGTTTCTCTAACCGACATAACTCTCCACCACCATGAGTTGTTGGTGATGTATAATGAAAAGATGTCATTGCCAGTCCTCCCTAAGAGAGTGTCCCTATATGGGGACTTGGACCACCAAAATTATCTTGTACGACCATTCTACATTGGCTACGTAATTCTGGGATGGTTCTTAGTCACCCAATTCGGTGCTCAATACTCCTTCCAAGACTAAAATATGTTCATCAAACTAATAAGTGATAATTTAGGTGTGTTTCTCAAACTTTCAATACTTTAATTGTAAAACTCAAAAAAATGATATAGTTAAAGTGTGTTTTGTATATTTATCTCTTTATTAATTTATTTATATTTGAAAAGGTGAGCAAATCTCACATTGCATATCCCAACTTTAACATATTCATAACCAACACAATCGTTTATCCAATTCTTTGGTACATGCACGATTTGAAAAATAATAAATAACTACTTAAGGATCTTACTTTTTTTGGGTTTCTCATCCGATGTTTAAAATTCGGATGCGCATGATAGGGTTCTTTAGAGGATGGTGCTCCCAACAAAATTTTTTCTATACTTAGCGCTCAAATCCAAAACCTTTAAGGATGAAGCAATCCGATCACTACATCATAAACCATGTTGGTAAGTGTCACGATCTAACCCACTAGGTCATGCGCATACCTACTCTAATATCTAGATAGAAAAATCCTTACTACTCGATTTTAAAATAGGTACTACGGATGAAAAATAAAACATACTATAACACTTTAAATAAAACTACGTACTTCTCAAACTAAATTTTGATAGAAAAATCGTTGGACATTGAAAACTCTCCGTAGGAACAAATCTAAACATGTATAAAGCTTCTAAGAATATGAAATAATACAGATAATAAAATGGACATAACTTTTTTCAAAGGTAAAGAGAAGTAAAACCATTGGAGATCATTGTCATGTTCATTTAAGAAATATTACTGATATCAAATGATATAGCAAGAATAGTATCAATATAAACAACACGTACCGATAGATATCATCAATAGGTCTAAATTCAACGCATAATATTATGCAAATATAAGAAGAATATGATGCACAATAAAATCGCACCACCCAAGTCATTATGCACATGCTGTTATTATCCTGGGTATAATATCCACAAACTGGTATAATTTAATCCCACCTTCCTACCTCATTCCACTACCAACTCTACCACTAAATATTTAACCCTTTTATCACTCTGAAGCTTTCCCCAAGCCTACCATCTCGAGGATTCTCAAGCTTACCTTAATCAGATATATTTTAGATCACTTTAATCGACATACACAATCCAAGTAAATTAACTAAGAACAAGATTCCTGATTATTAATCTTAGCTAACCACCACATGAGAAGGTACAAACCATCACACTTTACATACCTGAGTTCAACTCACCTTTCAAGTAATCCAAACTATTCAAGGATCCTCTAAGACACAACCTATGATGTTTAACATGTAATTTCGATCTACGTAGAAATCCTCGCAACATTTTTAACATAATAATTTGGCCACTCATAGGCCTAGAGAAAATTGCAGCCATAGTCAGAACATACACAAGACTCCTAGTCACCTATTTGACTTATCCTTTGCATAAAAAACATCCTGCATTATCACATCAACATATACCCGATCCACTAAAGGAATTAACAAATATGTAAGCAATCACACATGCGCACAAACAAATATGTACAAGACATGGTACTCGGCAAGTTTCGAGTTTCAAATAAGTGGTACCCTTTCTTTAGAGTCCGATAGGTCAATTAAGTTGCCTAAATCTCTTCCTTATCCGCTGAGTGAGCATAGAGCTTTGCCCTTTTCTTTCCTTTTGAAGCTGCTTTCCTCCTTTCCTGCTTTAGTGTTCTATTATACATCATTTGTATGTGTTAAGCATAGTGGCATTCTTTGTAGCCGGAGTAAGAATAACTAATAAATAATCTGTATCAGGCATAGTATCTGAACCAAGAAATGACATCTCGTATCAGCCGTGGTACCCAAGCCAATTGAATTATATATCATATTAGATGTTGTACTCGAGCCAACACACATGATACCCGAGCTAATCAAGAGATATACTATACTAGACGTGGTACTTAGACCAACCAAGAGATTGTTGGGGTCCATGCAGCATTGTTTCTCTTCTTCTGTGGTTAAATATTTTAGCAGCAAGTATAATCCTCCTTCCTGTTAGGGTCCACGCAGCGGAGTGAACAATTAAATTTTAGGAGGAATAAATAAAGCAAAATATACACCAGAAAATTTAACGTGGTTCATCCAAAACTTTTGGGCTACGTCCACAAATCAACACTTCTACTATATTTCTTTTACTATTATAAATAGTAGGCACAAGTGTACAA
>DF367391.1:0-14358 GCA_000787875.1 Solanum virginianum | reverse complement strand
AGTTAACAAGCTATTCTTTCAAGATTTCCTTTCAATTTAACATATACCAACACACATACAAGCTTTAATTTACTTAAAACAAAGCTAGAAATCAACATACCTTTTAAACCCCTTTAATGGATTCAAATTGCCAAAATTGTAGAACAAATTGTTTTCTTGGCCAACCAACCTCTCCACGCCACTTAGGGGACTCAATATACCAAACTTGTAGCGTCAAAATAATTGTAGAACTGAAAATGCAAATTTTTTTTGGTGTTACTGTAGCAACCTGAGAGGTGTTGCTCAGAACACAAATGGGGTGGGGCAACTCTTATTATTTCTTAAGACTCCAAGTGT
The DNA here is from genome assembly GCA_000787875.1 of Solanum virginianum. Classification (NCBI taxonomy): domain Eukaryota; kingdom Viridiplantae; phylum Streptophyta; class Magnoliopsida; order Solanales; family Solanaceae; genus Solanum; species Solanum virginianum. Next base: position 14,022 of record DF367391.1, on the reverse strand, counting down.
AGAAAAATACTCTTTGGTCCCCAAACTTTTTCTATGTGAACCAATTAAGAGCATACGAATCCTAACGACCCAGGTTTGAAAAATCTACTTGAGTCCCTAGCTTTCCAATAATGTCACAATACGAGTTCTAACATCCACCATGGACGACAATGACCTCAGCTCATGTTACCTGTCTAGAAATGACCTCGAACCGTTCGAAAATAATCTCAGAAATCGGCATATTACCTCAGCTGGTAGAGACCTCTGCCAACAATTCACTTATTACCTTACTCTCATCTCAGTTGTAGCCATCACAAGTATCAATGCATAAATAATAATAATAAATGCAGGGTGCATGATCACAATTATATCATAGTATCAACATCATAATAATCTCATTATCTTAATACTATCAATATCTCTATATCATCAGTGTCTCAATATCATCAATGTATCATATCATTAGTATCTCAATATCATCAGTGCCTCAATATCAATAGTTTTTCAATATAACTATAGTCTCAATGTATCAATCATAGCCCAATATAAACACCATCTCACCTTCATTGTCAAATGGTTCACAGAGTCATAATATCATAAAAGGACAATTAATTTATAAAGCAATGTATCACCATATGAGCAATTATTCAATACGAAAAGTCATATCAAGCCTACAATGATCCGATTCTATCCCAAAATAATCAATTGCATGCAAATTGGAGCATACAAGGCTCATTCATGCTTAACGAAAGATTAGAAGTCCACTTACCTCAAATATAGTCTAGAATCAAGTTAAAATCACCGCTTTTCCCCCTTCTATGATACTCCAAATTACCACAGTCTATTCAAATATGTCATCACAATCATATAACGAATTTAATGGCACTAAAATTAATCAATTCGAAGGAAGAGTAAAATGATAAAAAAATCTCATGTCAGAAAACGTAGTCGAAAATTGAAAATTAATGTATGAAAATGTTCCCTAGGTAATAAGGAATTCAACAGTGAAAATGGTTTCAAAAAGCAGAGCTAAAATGAGGGAGCAATCAATGATTAAAGTTTAGAAAACTCAATTATGAAAATTCTCAAATTCCACCATTAAATCCAAAATTTTTAGAAGTGAAAACACAAATTAATCAATGAAAATAGTTAAATATGTTAGAAAATAATTACTCAATCAATTTGCCTTCAAAATCTTGAAAATCCTCTCTTGGAACGATGTTTGAAATGTCAAAAATGGTGAAAAGAGTTTAAATAACATTTTAAAAAAAGGCCACTGTTCAGACATCTATAATGCTCCGCGAATATGGAGCCTTATCCACGAATGCGAAGGCCATGAGGTTGGTGCATTCCGCGAATGTGAAGAACAAAGGAGGCATGTTCCCCTACACTTCCACAATCATGAACCCTCTAGCACGAAAGCGGAGGTCTAAAAGGTTTGACCTCTGCAAACGCCGTCCTAAAGGCACGAACGGGAAGAGTAGTTAGGGATGCACCAAATATCAGCTGCATGCACTAGCAATACTTAGCTCAAATAAAATAAGAACTAGACACTTGAAAATTTGTTCAAAATCCCGTGCACACAAACCAATCATAGAACCCTACCAGAAAGGACGACCGGGCTCAATGGAGTCTTCAGAATTCTAATTCAAAACCTCTGTAGCTCCGAACCTGAGAAAGATCATTTAAACTAGTTTCAAACCCAAAAACTCAAAATATTCTTAGAACCTCTAAAAATTACTACAAAGACATTTCTAGCTTCACCACCTGGAAGCACTGGAATTGATAAAAATTTGATATGAGCTCCCGAACTCTGAGTGTTGACCAAAGTCAAACCTATGATCCAAAATGAACTAGTATTGTAACTTTAGGCCTAAAATCTTCGATTCAACTCTGAATTCAATTCTGCAAGTTCTCCTAGACCAGATTTAGCATTCTAGAACTGTTTGAATCGACAGAATTAAATTCTGACACTTGAAACTCAAACAGACCTCGAAACTCAAAATTTTCAATTTTAAGCCTTATTTTTTTGTGTGTTAACCCATGCATGTTTTTGGTGGTATGACTTCCGATTAGTTTTGACAAAGCCTTTACAGAGCTATCGTAATAATCTAAGGAAGCATTCTAAGTATGAATAACTATTTTAAAGATTATCTTAACTCTAGTTTACCAATGAGGATATTTGTAATGCAATATGATAAAGTTGTTGACACAAGATATGATAAAGTAAGGGAGAAGGATTATATGACAATATTTTAAGGCTACCTTGAAAAATTTGTATTAAATAGAGAATAAAGCTACCTAAGTATATACTAAAAAAATATAACAATAATTTCAAGAAGAACTGATTCAATCTCAAAAGTTTATTATAGAGAGCATTGAGGTTCTTCATGGTAGACACATCTATAAAGTGCATTTGTTTAAAAAATAAGCATCGGCATACATTGTTAGATTGAATCTTTGCCACGATCCGACCTTAGATGTCATGATGGCACCTACCATAACCCTTTGATTGGTAAGTTGGCCCATGATTCAGAACTATTAATAACGGGTGTGAGGGCATAAAATAACAAAAAGAAACTCAACTAACACTTTAATCCCAATGAAAGCAAAATCAATACTATATAGATACAATATACCCGCAAGACAACCCTCCTAGAACTTGGAAGTCACTTGTATAGAGCTACTATAGATAAGATACATACCAACTGAGTCATAAATATATATATATATATATATATATATATATATATACTGATACAGATAGAGACTGGAAGGATCCAAGAATGCTCAAGTCTTCGAAAATGACAACAATAATTAGGAAAAATCAATGTTGTTGACTCGTGCTTGATCCTACATCACGAAGTAGATGCAGAATGCAGTATGAGTACCAAAAATAAGGTACCTAGTAGGCATCACAGACTGACTGAGTAAGAACAGTAAATAAAACAGAGATAAGCTAGAATATGACTTCATAAGTAGCTTATCACAAGAATTGAGTAAGTATGAACACGAATATGAAAGCAACTAGAACTAAATGACAGCGAGTGGCGTACATGGGTGCAAGGCCCTACTTATCCATGCTTGTACGCCAATCGAGCCCTCATAAGTCCAAAAAGTACATCCACGCACAATGATAAGGTAAAGAAAGGTATATTAGAAATACAGTCTAACAGTGCCAAGTCTCAAATGAACTCATAACCAATAATACGTATGAAATCACAATTTCAATAGCACAACCAAACTTGGCCTTAGAGACAAACTGTATACCCCAACCTAGCCTTAGACCTAGGCTATGTCCTGGCCTTAGATCCAGGCTGTGACCTTGCCTCAGACCCAGGCTGTAATTCTAACATGGCCTCAAGCCGCGAATATAGTCAGACATGGCCAATATGGTCTGACATGGCCTTAGGCCTCAGATATAATCCTATATGGACTCAAATGATGTGGACTTAAATGATATCGCCTCAAACAATATGGCCTCAAATAATACAACCTCAAATGATATGGCTTCAAACTAGGGGTACACAAAATATAGTTGATCCTCGTCTATCAATCTCGTGATGGAAGGACAAGTAATAACATGGAGATTCTCAGGCATTGGACTGTAAAAGATCTTACTCTGAGCACTTAGTGGTTCGTCGATCACCTCTAACTCTGAGCAAAATCCCATGTATAGGGGATATTCTAGAAAAGCAAGCCAATCATGTGAATAATTAGGTCCACGTCTTGTCATAACCTATCTAAGGCTTAACTTTATTAGATCCAAGTCTATTATTTTGGTATATAAGAATCTATGCCTCTCAAGTCAACCCGAAGGAATATATAGTAGTCTATTTACTCTGAACAATACATGTCCAGGGCATCAACTAACCTAAGCCTAGACTAAGGCCCAACAATCATCAAATAACCAGAAATACAATAGATGATCAGTATATTAATCACATGCAACCTCAACATGCCAAACAGATACCCTGCCAACCCCATATATTAGCTAATACAATAAATCTAACAAGTACAACCTCAGACTAGTTTCCCTGCCCAATATTCATACTATTCAGACAAAAAAGAGAATGCCCGTGGATCAAACATCACAATTTTAAAAGAGAAAGCTCGTGGATCGAACATTGCAATTTTTTCTATAAGGTACAAGTTTAGGAATTCAAGCACTCTAGCATTCAAGTTCAAGAACAACTCAAGATCAAGACCACCAAATTCAAGAACAAGCTCAAAAGTCCTCGTAATCATGTACAAGTTAAGATGAAGAACATGTTCATCAAGTTCATGTCCATATCAAGCACATTAAATTTACACATCAAGATCAAGACCACAAGATTTAAAATCAAGCCTAAAAGCCCTTGAATTCAAGTACAAGTCAAGATCAAATTGATAGAGTTCAACAATATTGAAGATCAAGTTTACAAGTCCTTGAATTTATATTTGAAAATACGAATCAAAGGATTCATAAAGATATCATACTTATATTTGAAATAAAATACTATAATCATTGTGATATTTTCAGTCTTGATTATTATTTTCTCGACATGATTATTTAGAGAGCCGCCACTTAATTTTAAAAAAATTAAGAAAACTTAACTTAAAAAGACTAACAGGTTAAGTCATTAAATTTTTTTAGAGAAAATGGGCAAGAGATTCATATTTTCACTTTGAGAAGATGTTAACATTCAAAGTGCTGCTAAGTGTTGGAAATTATTGAAAATTCACGGAAAAACTCTAAATTTGAGATGTGCCTATGACACTGTCCTTAAGGATATTCACCCGGTGTTGATGTATCTCCCAGGATTTAACAAGCTCTTCTAGTGTAAACTAGGAGCCAAAAACTAACCAAGATTAATTTTAACAAAACCTAGCAATAAAAAGAAAACTAAGAAAGTAGTTTTTTTTTTCTCTTCTTCTCTACAAAAACTAAGTTCCTTAGGAACTTATATATTAAAAATAAAATCAACCAACGGTCTGTAAAAATAAAAGGCCATAAAGAGGCCATATTAAAACAAAAGAAACTGATAACATTTAAAAGGCCATTTGCAAGAAAAGAAACTGTCAGAGAGTTTCCATAATTAAAACAATTGATTCCTCCAACTTTACAAAATTAAAATACGCTTTGGACCAAAAAATATATTACTTTAATACTCTTAATAATGGATAGTAAATATAATTATTCTTTCAATCAAATTAATTAAAAGATATTATAAAATATACTGTTTTAAAATTCTTTTTTGAGATACTAATAAAAATAATTTACCTACAATCCCCCATATATCTCAAAAAGAATAATAAAAACAAAATAAAATATTTTGCTGGGTTTCACATATGAATACAATGCGTCGAATCTGGTGTCTTATAGACTATGAACCAGACCTAGATAAAATACGATTAAACTTACATAATAATTGGTGAAGTTTAGAATTTCTATGAACCAACAATTCTTTTGTAAGCTCAGAATCTCATTTTATCACATTATACTCGCACAATCTTTGTTGTTATCACGATTTTGCGCTAAGAGGTCATGCGCGTGTCCTGATATTCACGAGTGCTTTAGAAATCTATCACAATTTCATAGGAGAGGCACCACTCCACACTCATATTGGTCCACCCATTAAGTGTATTCTGCAGAGCAATACACCACGTATAAAGGATATGATAATGGATTAAGAAAATTTAACTTCACTTCCTTGCAGATTTGCACTATATGCACACCATATTAGAGCAAAGATGGGACAAAAGTTTATAGTGCACAAGATTAAACAATGACTTGTTATTACCCGTATGAACTTTATTCATGGGATCTCCAATCACATAGATTGGGTTACTGTCATGTTCAATATACAACTTGTCAATAGTCTCATTCTCATTGAAGCTTCATATTATAATATTTACCCAAATTTTCTTAGCCAATGAATTCGCCAAATTCACTTCTGACTTCACAATTTGTGGATATGATTCCACCTTTTAATAGACACTCTATTAATATTTCTTTTCTACTATAGCCAATGTGCTTAGTAGTCACCATATGAAAGTTTATTTATTTTATATACTTTTTCTTTTCTACCATAGCCAATGTGCTTAGTAGTCACCATATGAAAGTTTATTTATTTTATATCAATATAAATGCTCATCAAGAAATCACTTCACATCATTATCAGCCAACTCCATCATATTTAGCTGATAAATTATCCATCCAATGGATATATGTATATTTTGAATAATATAACCCAAACTAAATTACATAACTTTAATAAGATACCTAACCCCCATATTTTTGAAATTTAACTTAGACAATCAATATGTTTAACCCCTATTTTAATAAGATACTTAACCCCCATATTTTTGAAATTTAACTTAGACAATTAATATATTTAACCCAACATATTTTTAAAGACCATCAGCTAAATAATATGCCAACAACATAACTCAAATAATTAATTCTCACTATATCATCATTCAAAAATTCATTAACTCTAATAATGATAATTTACAAATTTTTAAATTAAATCACAAAAAATTATATCATACTTTCATTAAAAAAAATTCTCAATTTTGTAACCAACACTAATAATTTACTTATATGAATTCTCAACCAAATAATAAGCATATACATTACATTTAAACATTTAGATTTGAAAATCAAGAAGCACTAACAGAGAAAGGAATTTTATTACTAAAGTCAACATGTAAATTACACTAACATTTAGATTTGAAAATAAAAAAACATTAACATACAAGAAAATTTTATTACCAAAAGCTTAACACATTAAAACATAAAACATTTTTATTTATTCATATGATCCAAATTTAGCATGTCAAAAGTAACTAGTTAAGTACTAGTATCTTCACTCATGACTTTAGAAACATTTAGAACAAATAAGCCATGATTATTATACCCTTTACCCATAAACACATTATTTTTTGTTATCACAACCTTTCCAGATTCAAATGCAACTTTTACCCTCACCTTTCTAATAATGCCACTGAAACCAAATTGGTTTGGATACTAGGAACATACAACACTTCAGTAATGCCAATGTTTTTTCAGATGTGAGTTTGAGAAGAACTTTTCCTTTTCCAAGGACTTGAGTTGTTGTAGAGTCAGCAAGATACACAACTTCTTCTCCTTCACTAACTTGGGTGTAAGACACAAAATTTATTTTAGTGGCACAAATATGCCTAGTAGCACCTGAATCTATCACCCAATCACTTACATTTGCCATTAAATTCACTTGGAAAATGACCGCCACAATTACATCATCTGTCTCAGCCAGATTTACTCTTGGTTTAGCAGGATTGTCATTTTTCCCAACTCTGTGTCTGCATTGGGCTGCATGGTGGCCTGGTTTACTACAAATAAAATAATTATCTTTCTTCTTAAAGGTTTGATCGTTGGGCCTGAGTTTGTGATCAAGTTCTTTTTTGTCACGACCCAACCTATGGGCCGTGACTAGTACCTGATTGGGGTACTCGGACACCACTGCTAAGCAAGAATCTGATTATAATAGCTGACTCATTTACAGAAATTTTGGTAGAGTTTCCTCTATTTTTCCAACTATCCACCTGCAAACAAAAGATCTCAGCAGATAGTGCAAATATACAAACATAAGTATCCATATATACGCGGGCTGACAAGGTTATCGCTGCGGTTAAACCGCCCAACAAACACAACATACATACATAGCATCCAAACTGACTAACATGTCTAACATATCTGGCATACAGACGTAATATGCAGACTGACTGACTAACATGTCCCACACTCACAGGAGTCCACAGACCTCTATACAGACAGACTAAACCATAGAACAAGACAGGGCCCCGTCGTACCCACAAATGACAAAAAAATACAAAGTACTGGAGTAGCAAATATACCAAAATTGGCTCCGAAGCAATGGAGCTCTTCAGACTGCAAACTGGGGTTCTAAGCTGGTAGCTCGCTACTCTGTGTGTCTATACCTACGGGCATGAAACGCAGCCCTCGAAGGAAGGGCGTCAGTACGAAGTACGTACCGAATATGTAAAGCAGATAGCTTAAGTATAAATAAGAGTAATAGACCAACTGAGGTATAGAAGTCAAATTCATGTGCAAATATCATAAAATATTTCCTTTAAGTTTTCAAAATATCAAATGGATTGCATACCGTATAGGAACGATGGTGACCTCCAAACTCGCGCCATACCACAGCATCACACCGAAAAGTTCAAATCCCGAAAGTCTCCGCACAAAGCATAAGTGTAGGATAAGTGAGCCAGCATCCCTGAACTCAGTTATCCTGTAGTAAATGTGACATAAAGCCACCAGACCAAAGGCCCAATCTCACCATATCACCAACTAAGCAAAGCCAACCCCGTCGTATCCAACCAACTTTGGAAGATATATATATATAGTATATTACGCACGATAACAACTGGCCCGTCGAAAATAACACATTATTATTATTAAAAATCCCGAAGTAGTAGTAAGTTGTTCATATCCAATAAAATTGTATAGTTTGCCTTAAACTCTCTCATTCTTTTTCCAAAGAGTTAGGTCACATATTGTTTCAAATCTATCAAACTTTTACAAGATACAAACTTGTCAAATTTCCATAGTCAACAAACTATCAAAATTTTTAATTTTCCAGAGTGCAATGGTTACACTAGTTCATAATTGCAAAAGTATACCAATGGGTCAAAAAGCGTTTTACTCACAAATGGGTTTCAAAGTGGAGTTCATTACCGGACTCGTGTTTAAAACCGACATGCCGAAATATGGAATGCTTTACATACCTTTCTATCTTCGACAAATATTCTCAAACGCCAAGCCAATCCCAAATTACTCCTCCGGGTGTCTAATATCTATAATAAGCACCATAGCGTTCACAATTTAGTTATCATCCCTTAAAGGCCTTAAATCCCAAGTTAATCTCAATTCTTTTATAAAAATTTTGTCAGCATTTCCCCTTAAATTTGACCATCCCGGGGTTCCAACTTGGCTCCATTCCATCAACAACAACAACAACAACAATCACATAACAACAATGAGCCATTTTAATTCTCAAAACTTCATTAACTTGCTAACAAACTTCATTTATTATCAAAAATGAAAAAACAGGGCAGCATACCACTTTATACATACTCAACACATTCAAACATTTCTACACTCTCCAAGAATCCAATTATAACATTCAAGTGTCAAACGAAACCTTAGAACGTCAAAGCGCAATATTTTATTTTCTTACAAAAATGAAAATCTGGACAGCCTACTATTTACCTACATAATTAGCATGCTCAATCACTTTTATATACTCCAAGAATCACAACACAACACTCCAACGCCCAACGTTAAAACGCAACAATTTCATTAGCTATATCTATTTGAATTCAACCAATTCTTCAAGAATACACATAAACCATTTCTAATGTTTCTTATACCTCCCCAAGAACCATTTTCAACTCAATTCAACACAAGTATGAGATTGTAACACAATTCAATTTTTATATACCAAAATTTTCCCAATTTTTTAATTCACTAGAAAATCCCACAATTTCTTTAACAAACGATTCTTTATGGTTTTCAAGGTTATTCTTTCACTTAACCACCCTCCAAACCATATACAAACTTTAGTTTAACTTAAAAGAAGAAGAAAGTCCACATACCTTAACAACCCTTTAAGAACTTCAAATCTTCAATACCGAATTTCCAAGTGTTTTCTTGACAAACTAATGCTACCACGTTCCTTGAGGGACTCAATATAGTAGGCTTGTAGCGTCAAACTAGTCGGAAGATCAAAATTTACGAATTGTTTGGTTGTTACTGTTCACGACAATGAACAATTTCTTTGGAGGAGCCTAGAATTTTCTAAGTGTGGAACTAGTTCTTTTGTTCAAGAATGGCTACTTATGTGTATATATAAAATAAGGATAAAGCCACACGTAATAATCTTGGTTCTATATATATATATATATATATATATATATATATATCTACATGTGTACACATGTAAGTGTATACTCACCCTTCTTGAAAAAATTCCCACTTAAGTTCTAAAACTTTTCAAAATTACACTTAAGTTCACAATTTTCTAAAAATTATAACATTGGTCCCAAATTTCGTAAGTGACCCAACACACAAAAGTAGGGGTTCAAACATCCTCCCCCCCTTAAGAATATTCATCCTTGAATGTTAAACTGGCCTTACAAAGTGTAGACTGGGAGGAGTTTTCTTTCTTTCTTTGCTCTTCTTCTTCCCGGATCATTCACCCTTTGCTGCTAATTTGCCACAACGCCTTACCCGAAGACACATCTTTATTTCGCAACCTTCTTACCTGACGATCTAGTATGGTTGTAGGTTGGTCTCTGGTAGCAATGTATTTAGTCGAAATCAGTACCCCTTTTAACCAGATAATTTCAGATAGAGTAGTTGTCATAATTCTATACTCAAGACTCTGCAGAACTCCTCTTTGACTTCCAAGTAATAAGAGAGTTTCCTAGTTTAATAAGATAGTCTGTCACTGATTTTCTGGACATAGGACAGGATGCCCAGTCAATATCACCATATGCTGACACTGCTAGATCTCTCTAGCTTGATAATAACACTCTTTTTTCCTAATTGTTATTTTAGATACTTCACAACCCTTAAGGCAGTATCCCCATGTGTTTTTCATCACGAAAGGTCTCCCTCTAAGAGAGTATTGTGTACATCTATTTGATGTACATTCCCATTGGTGTATTGAAGATAATATCATCACTGTGCTTGGTGTTTTCATTTTGACGTAGGAGGCAATGTTTCTCGATCGTCAATTCCATCTATTTGACTATGTCTTTTAGCAGCAGTCTTGCCTTAAACCTTTCCACCTCAACTGATGCCTTATATTGGATCTTAAATATCCATTTACATCCTACAGGTATTTTTCTTCGGGTAAATTGACCACTCCCCAAGTATTATTGTTGCTCGAGGCATCTATCTCAGATTACATTGCTGCAAATGTTACACACCTTATGACTCTTAAATGACTAATCATAGGTTTCTTATCATATAGTTTCTCGTAAATGGAGATGCATCATGCAGTATTGTACTAGGAAGCCTGTTTACTAAGTATACTGCTATCTGAGCATATACTGACTCACAGAGTAGCAAACGCCAATGTTTTTGCCAAAAGATTGTCTCACTAATACACACAACCCCCTTTAAGGATTTATTTATTTATTTCCATTATCACACTTCAGATGGGGTACTACCACTCTCTAGTAACTTCCAAGTATATGTCTGTGCTTCTTTTCAGCAATTTCCTCTGGTGAGGAGTATAGACACAACTGGTTTGATGTATAATTCCTAAGAATTGTAACACATTTGTACATGTTAAACTCATAAACTCTATACCATTATCAGTTCTCAATACTTCAATTGCTTTACCAACCTGAGTATAACATAGCCAATAAACTGTTTTAAAATCACACAAACATCAGACTTTGGCTTTAGCAAAACTACCCATGTTATTCACGACTGCTAGGAAATACTTGTTCCCATCAAACATAGGGACATTGCATGGTCCAAATATATCCATATGAACTAAATCAAATGCAGTCATAGTACTAATACTACTATTTTGAAAAGGAGGTCTATTTTGTTTTACATATGGACATACAGTACATTTCCTTAGTTATCGCGTTAGAAACATGTTCCATGACTTGATCCAAGGAAGGTCTTGTATCACACCCAGGTAGTTCAGTAGGTTGTATTTCATAATCAATCATGATTTCTCTTCCATAATTAAAATCAAATAAACCATAAGTGTTAGGAGGAAATAACACACTTTTATCACCACTCTTACCGACCTTAAGAGGAAACATATTTTCTTTAAACATAACACCTCAACTGATGATCCACTCCCCTTTTTAAGTCGTGCTTCAGACTCGCTAGTAGAGATCTGAGAATAGGGGCATCTCAGGATAGCCTCAAACTCCATTTTTTGTTTCTGAGTCATATAACACATGTCTTTTTTGAGAAATTGAAGACTGTATATGAACTGACATTCTGGACTTAAGACTTTAGATATTAAGTTCTTAAACTATCTTTACATAACACCAATACCCAGTAACAGATGGTTGTTTACTATAATGGGTCTCATCAAGTGCCTTGTAGTAACACTAGGCTAGGCTACCTGTTTATTAGATATACAACAACTAATACACACAAACCCCAAAATTAAATAGGTAACTTAGTTTAAAACCTTAGAGCTCTGGTAACTTCTAGTATGTATCTATGTTTCCTCTCAGTGACACCATTTTGCTGAGGTGTGAAGGAACAACTTGTCTTTTGTTTCTGTTTTCCCCCTCTACATCCATCCTTAATTGTTTAACCTTCTTTGATACACTCATAAACTCCTTTTTATTCGATTTTTGTGTTATAATTCTCACCAACTTCAGATTCCTCTATATGGCCCGCATGTTTTCCCCTTGTACTTCCTAACTTGATTGTAATTTCTCTAAGAACTTTGGGTGTTGTGCTAAGCAGTTATAGAATTTAAATGGCCCCCCTCGCAGTAGCATTCTGCGATTCCAATTGTATGCTTATAGGAGAGTAATCCGAAACACCTGGTTCTATTGTAATCTATAGAGGTGGCATCCTCAAGGTTCATTCTGCATTCACAATAGCTTAATCTAGCCTACTATACACCTGCCCATTAGTCCAAGTATAATTCCTTCCTCCTGTTTGCAACTCAGTCATACTACATTCAGTAAGTAGATCTAGAAAGTCTCTTGTTTCTGCAACTTGAACTAGGCTACTAATAGGTCTATCATCTTGTGACAATATTGCATTGAAATCACCCATGATCAGTCATGGGTCTTGGACATTTCTATGCAGTTATTTCAAGTCTATCCATAAAGGCATCCTAACACTGATAGTGTGTAAACCATAAACTGCGGTGAAGTTGTATATAGCACCATTTTGCTTCATATTCACTACGCTATATGTAGTGTTCATTCTCATCCAGCTTCCTGAAACTTGTTTCACTTAAGTCTCCAACCAGTTATAACCATGGAATTCATTCCCTTACTTGAATTGCTACCTGATTTACACAATCATAAGGTAAGTTTGGTGTACATTTGGAATAAGATAAGTAACAAGGTTGTAGTGACCTTTAATTTAACAGTACTAGCTACAAAGTTTCAGTAGGAAAAGTTTTGCACTTTCCCCGACCAAAGTTTCTAATATTTTGATAAATCAGGGGTGACATCAAATAAGGAGAACACTTTACGTTTTTGCAACATTTAGATATGATCACTGACTCACAGAGTAGCAAACGCCAATGTTTTTGCCAAAAGATTGTCTCACTAATACACACAACCCCCTTTAAGGATTTATTTATTTATTTCCATTATCACACTTCAGATGGGGTACTACCACTTTAGAGTCGTCCTAAAATATTTTAGCTTTGTATAATAGCACGAAATAAAATCCATCCCTTATTGAAACAAGACAATTTCCCTACATAGGTTGATCGTCCTGGGTCCATCAACCCTATCAAATCTTTATTTTTGCTCATCCCACACTTATTATGCACAAGTAGCAAATGCTACTCTTGGACAGAGAATTTAGAATCCAGGAAGGGACTATACATTAACTCTTTCCCACGATTTCTTAGCTTGACACTTACTTGACTTTGGTACAGGTTCCATCAACACCAAATTTAGAATCCAGGAAGGGACTATACATTAACTCTTTCCCACGATTTCTTAGCTTGACACTTACTTGACTTTGGTACAGGTTCCATCAACACCACCTATCGTATTTCTTTCTAACAAACCCAGTTTCATGGACTACTTCACAAACCAAAATCTTAAATTCAAGAAGTTTAAAGAAAATCAGATTGACTCCACTGACATCGGCAGGGCTCAAGAACAAGGAATGACTATTATCGACTGACTCATAGGCATACCAGATATGGGATTTATATTACCAGGATTTGCACCATTAGTGAACTCAGTTGTATAGCCACCACGTTTTAAACACATGTCCTTAAACCATACCTAGAAATAAATCCCCTTCTT
>DF367392.1:0-10699 GCA_000787875.1 Solanum virginianum | reverse complement strand
CGATATCCCCTTAAAACTTGCCAGCAATTTCATTGACACTCAAACTAATACTTGTTTCAATATACTAAGCACATAATGAAATTTTGAAAAACTCCTTGAACGTGTTCTCGAACATCCACTTAAAATATGTAATCTCCTTTGATTAAATGTGTTTGCCTCAATAAATCGTAAAATCTCAAGTCTATTTCAGTCAGGCTAATGTGCATACTTAAAAGGAGATGCCATATTTTATGGGGTTAACAACAATCTATTAGACGCTTGAGAACACGTCCAATTTTTTTCTTCAAAATTCGAATCCAATAATGTCTAATGACTAATATATATATGACACTTTATTACGAGTGCATGTGCTCAATTGAACAAGTCTTATTTCAAGCCTTTCATCACCTAAGTTTCTCGAACTAATACTTATTTCAATCATCTAACTACATAGTGAAATTTTGAAAAACTTCTTGCGTGTATTCTCAAACATTCATTACGTAGATGAATTGAACACTTAATATATGTTACGTCCTTTGATAAAATGTGTTTGGTTCAACAAGTCGTAAAATTTGAAGCCCATTTTAATTAAGTGAATGTGCATACTTAAGGGAGATGTCATATTTTGTGGGGTCATGTAACAACAATTTATCAGACGCTTAACACGCATGATTTTTCCTTCAAAATTCGAATTCAAAATGTTTAATGACTAATATGACACTTTATTATGATTGCATGTGCTCGGTTAGAACAAATCTTACTTCAAGTGTCTAAATAAAATTTTGATACCAAATTTAAGGGGTTCGTTGATATATTAAATCGTAACATGCTAATATAATTTAATGTAAACATCGAGTGAATAATTATTTATTTTTTGGTACCTGTGCAATTGTTTTTTGTCTATGAAAGGCAATGTCTTTTAGAACAGAGCTCTGCATAACAGCATGATTGCCCCAAGAAGGTATCCCATTTGCTCCAAGGGGAGACCATGCACTTACATGTATCCATTTTTCTTTGCAAAATTTTAACATCTTATCTTGCCTCCATGTTACATGCATTTCCACCTGTCATTAAAATTAATCTTATAATTCTTTATGTGATCAAAAAATATTCTTGAAAATACACCTCAAAATAATTAAAGTTTCATGAAGAACCAAATGAGAGTTTAAGTTTGATTAGATCATATATATAAATACTCCCTCCCTTGAAAAAAAAGAAGAAGAGATATTTTTTTTTTGGTCTGTTCAATAAAGAATCATTCATTTTTTTTTTGGTAAAACTTCATTTTTATTAACATGGGTTGTGATGCACTGGTGGAAGTGCTTCACCCTTAATCAGAAGTCTCGGGTTCGAGTCCAGAGAATGAAAAAAATCCTGTTGGGAGCGTCACCCTCAAATGGGCCCTGCAATGTGCGATCGGGATTTAGTCGGGGCTCCACTAGCTCCGGACACCGGGTGGAAAACCAAAAAAAAACTTTATTTTTAACATTTCACGTGGCAGGTTTAAGATCACAAGATTAAAGGGCATTTTAATACATTTGACATAACTTTAATTTAGGACCACAAGATTGAAAAATCTTCTTTGTTCTCTTAAACTCCAAGCCAAGTCAAACTAGATCATTGTTTTTTGAACGGGGGAAGTATACTTCATTTCAATTTATGTAGCATGTACCATTCAAATTTCGAGAGTCAAATTAATTTTTCTCAACATTAAACTTCTCATGTTATCCTTAATGAAATAATTTATAGCTATGTAAACAACTATAACTTGGTTTAAACCATAATTGAAAAAGAACACTTTTTTTCCTTAAATTTCGTACCCAATAAAATATCGCGGAGGTGCATAGTATGTTATATATTACCTGATTTACAGCAGGAGGAATTGTAGCATGGGTTAGGAGTTGATTGAGTTTTCTGCAACTGAAGTTGGATACACCAATAGATTTGGCTAAACCTAAGTTTTGACATTCTTCCATGGCTTCCCATGTTCCTTTCATGTCAATTGGAATTATATCCTCTTTTACCAACTTTATGTCTTGGTCACTACCATTCTTTATCCTCATTGGCCAATGTATAAGGTATAAGTCCAAGTAATCCATCCCTAGCCTCCTACAAAACATATTTTGACATTCATGATTACAACGACCACATATTCAGTATAGTTTCACTTGTGAAATCTGAGGAGGATGAGATATATGTAAATCTTATTTCTACCCTTACTTCATATTGAGTACCCAAAAAGTTATATGAAGTATAATAATTTGATGCATGTATTTAGTTTGTACCAATAGCAACAATAATTATGCTTCGACTCCAAATAAGTTAGGCTTGATTATGATATATATATATATATATATATATGAATCTTCACGTCCACGAATCAGTCCAATATTATTAAGCAATAAATAACAATAACACCCATACTTCCTCCATTTCAATTTATGAAGTATAATTTGATCAAATATGAACTTTAAAAACATAATTAAAGACCTTTGAAACTCGTAAACTGGATGATTTCAAGACTTTTGAAAAATGCATGTGATCTTAGACATATAGTGTAATATTTGTGGGACTATAAAAATATGTCATTAAGAAAGAAGTTAGATAATTAAATTAAATTAGTTCCAAAATTAGAAAATAGCATTCTATTTTGAATGGACTATTAACATATAAATGTAGTAGTAGTAGGAAATATTACCACATATAGATTGCTATGACAATCTCGGTTTTAGATTAGAGACAAGGTTCCAATATCCCCTCTAATTAAAGTAAGTTTTTGCTTATATATACTAATCTCTCCGTCCATCTTTATTTGTCCACTATATCATTTTGGGATGTTCAACAATATTTGTCTAGTTTATGAAATTAATAAATAATTTTACACTTAGTTCCTAATTTGCTCTTATCATTAATTATAGTTACTTTCATATTATATTTTTTCAAGACATTGTATTTATTATATTTAAATGGTAATTTGGTAAAATTACTTATACCATTTACTACTTCTTAATTCCTATGCTAAGTCAATAAGAGACAAGTAAAGATGAGCGGAGGAAGTACTATAGGGAAAGTATCAAACCCTCCCCCTCCTCTCCCTCCGTCCACACCCTTGATCATATCATAAATTGATTAGTTTTATAGAAACATAACTATTTGCAATTTTTTTTTAATTTTATCAAATTTAAAATCGATAATATGAGCAAACTTACACAAGAGATCTTTTGAGGGCAGAAAGAACAAGATTACGATGTGCTTCGGTGCACCATAACTTAGATGTAATAAACACTTCTCCACGGCTCTTAATAAGTCCGCGGCGTACCGCTTCCGCCACGGCTCCTCCGAGTGCTTCCTCAGAGCCATAGGCCGCGGCGGTGTCAAAGTGCCGATAACCAGCTTCGATAGCATCGATAAAAATTGAAATTAATTGATCAATTGGTGGTAATTTTGATGTTGTTGATGCTGTTCCCATGCCTATTAGAGGCATCTCATGACCAGAATTTAGCGTAACTCTAGGGATTAACATAGCCATATGAATAAGCACCTATTTAATTGAAATGTAAGGGGATTTTGGATGTACAAAACATATTTAATCCACCTTATCTTGTTCATGAAGTGATTGATTTGATGACGTATGGTAGAACTCTTCCCTCCATTCAATCATTTTTCGGAAGTCAAACGATAAGAATTTTATTCAAATTTAAAGTTGTATCGTTCAACATATTGAATATTTAAATTTTAATTTTTAAAAATTAAATTAATTTATAATCTAATTAAATTGTAAAAGTTAACAAAATTGATACTCAAAAGCAAAATATGATAATCATTTTATAAGAAAAATGTATTTTTAAAAAATTTAAAATAGATTATATGATATTTTTAAGGAGTCTGAAAAACATAGGGCAAAGTAAAATAATTGAAGGGTGAAGTAATGTTAAGACTTTTCTACTGTAGTCTATTTATTTCTGCATCAACATATTTAAATATATATATTTAAAAAGTGATTTTGAAATGTGGAAATTTTTAATTTTAATATAAATGACTATTCTTTGGAATTGTCACTTTCACCCCAAGTTGGATGCTGTACTCCCTTAATTCGTTCAATAATAGTTGTTCACTATTAATTGACATAAAAATTATTAAATCATCGTTTGAATACAATAAGTATAATATCTTGAAAAATACAATAGAATAATAATTATAATTAACGATATGGATAAATTAAAAATTAAGTATAAAATTATATCTTGATTTCATAAAGTTCACTATATTTTTGCTATTATTTTTAATGTAGTTGGTTTTATGTTGCTTTAGTGGTCTTATGTGATTATTATTTCTTGACATAATTTTACTTTTTAAAATTGTGACACTCCCTAAACAAAATTCTCATTCCATCATTGGATATAGATCTAATTAAACATTAATTATAATCGTTTCTTTAAATTGTGTCCCTCCCTAAACAAAATTCTGACTCTGACACTAAATATAAATATATCTAATCAAACATCAACCATAGTCATACTTATTGATCCAATAATAAAAATGTAATAAACTTTTATTACAACTGATCAAACCGTACCATAAGAACATAATTTTTTCAAACAAAAAAAAAGTAGTCTAGTCTAGAATGTAGAATTATAATGAAAGTTTCTAAGCAGACATACATCCGACACCATATCTAGTATTAGGAAAAACAAGAAAAAGTCCACTACAAATAACTCCCACCATTAATGGAAAACTCCTCATAATTTCATCAAGTTCTTTTGCATGTCCAGGAAATAGACAAAGTGTCACTCTATGATCTGAAAATGCTATTGCCACAAACACCAAAACAGACATCATTGCATGTACAAAATCTGTCAACCCCACAATGTACCTAGTACAACAAAAAAAAAAAATTAATTGTTACGTTTTATGGTGAAGAAATGACTTTGAGGCGTGAAATCGAAAAAAAAAAGATATTTGTGATCAAAAAGAGAATCTTGTCACAAATTTGTGAAAAATATTTTGTCATAAATTTGTATTTTTCTCTTTTCTCATAAGTAATAGTGTTGGCGGCCAAGGGCGATTTATGTCTCATACATAAACAAATATTGCAAATTAAGAACTACACATACCTTAGGTCTAAAATATGAAAGATTTTTCCATAAAATTATCATATTTTAAGGTGAAGAAATGACTTTGAAACGTGAAATCGACTGACTATATAAAAATATTATATTTGCGACCAAAGAAAAATCTATCAACTGCCATGAATTTCGTCTATATTGATAAATTCCAGAATAAAACTATCACAACTTTATGGTTTTTCAAAAATATTTAGTCACAAACCATATACAAATTTGTGATGGAAAAATGTTAAAGTGAAAAATATTCCATCACAAATTTGTATCTTTTTCTTCTCATAAGTTAATAGTGTTCGTGGCCAAGGGCAATTTACATCTCATGCACAAAAATATTGCAAATTAAAGTTTAGTCACAAACCATATACTATAAAACTGTCACAACAAAAAAATCTTTAGTCACAAATTTATATTTTTCTGCTTCTCAAAATAGTGTTGGTCACCGAGGGCGATTTACATCTCACACACAAATTAAAATTTAATCAGAAAACCATAGATACAACTGTCACAAATTTGTATTTTTCTATTTTCTGATAAAATTAAAAAATGGGTGACACGCAATGACACAAATTATAAAGCAGACATACCTTTGGTCTTTTGGCACATCAATCCCAAGTCCAGTCTTGAAAACTTTCAAACCTGTTGGTGTAACGAAACCATAGTAAACCTTCCCATCGGGACTGCGAAAACTATCGGTAAAATGAAAGAAAAAACATGACAAAGTGCAAAGTCCAAGAAGTGTCAACATCATAAAAGTAGTAATTGGTGAACAATCCCCTTTACCAAATACTGATGGAAGTAACATTTCAAATGTTAAAAGTGTGCCTGTTGGTAAAAAATTAACAAGCAATGATGTTTTTGAAAGTGTTTTTTGAACACCATTTGCCATAGCTCTTCGTTTTTTACCAACAACCATTGATGGTTCCACTAATTCTGAAATTGGTACATCAGTAGGGTACGATGAAGAATTATCGACGCGTTTCGATGCACTGTACATTTTAATTCCAATTCCATCGCTACGTTCCTCCATTTTTTTTTTGAAAGATCTGAAGAAATGAAGTTTTGTTGGTCTATTTATAGTTTTGGTTACGTAGATGCACTTACAATTTTTTGGATCTTCTAAACAATGGTAAACATCCTGAACCAAAAACTGCCACGTGTCACCATAAAAAGTTTCTTAATTTTTTGTAGTATTAATTAATAATTATCTATAATAAATTACAATTTGAAAAAACAAAACTGAAATTTAAAACAGTGTTTTAAAATTAAAATGAAAGTAGTTTTAAAAAAATATTCATTTATAATAAAAATTAATCTTCAATTAACTACACTAATCTATGCACGTAGCCCCACCCCCGTTAATTAATTTGCAGATTTTAAGTAACTTTTTAAATATAAATTTAATTAAACTTTTAAGTTCAAAATTTGAATTAAAACTTAACTACAATTTTTTTTAGAGATAAGGTGGTTACAAACTTTTAAATTCTGACAGTGAGTAGTAGAAACAATTTTTTTATTATTGGAAAAAAAAAACTAAAATTTTCTGCTTTTTGAATTGATTTTTTTCCCTCTATTTTCTTATTCAGATAATGAATTATTCAAAATTGATTAGATAAAGGAAAATAGAACCTCGAATTTTGAATACACAAAGAGCAAATAGGGATATTTTAATGTGAACAACAATAAGTATCGGATAACTTTGTCCATGATCATTCGAGGTTTTGTCTCTTACAAGACTTGAACTCGAAATTTCAGATTCTCAACCTACTTTGTTGACCACTAGGTTATATCCATGAATGCTCATGTATATCGTCTATTTGAAGTATAAATGATTAGTAGCGGATCCAACATTATGTTCACGATTCGATTGAACCCAATTTTTTCAAGATTGAAATGTATATACATGTGCCAAAAACCAAGTATAGATATAACTTACACTTGTGTATGTCAAAACCCCCAACGTCTAAATTCTGAGTTCTTTCGCGACTGCAATGATATACTACTTTTGTAAAAGGTAAAATAAGGAAGAACTATTTGAACAGGAAACCATGTCGAGAAATGGCAATCTCAAACGCTTGCATTCTTTCTCCTCGAGCAAAACCATTTCGGTCATAAGATGAAATTTCATCGATGTTTAGATCAACACAAGTCTGCACTAGTTTCTCACCAACACGTTCTGCTGCTTCCTGTGATCGAGAGGCATAACGTTAGGAAATAACACCATGAATTGAAAATCCCCTACCGGTTGTAACAAGAAACATAGAAATTTGAGATAACATTACAAAATTATGGTCTCAATGTGCTGTAGATACTCACTATGGTGCTGCAAGGTGGATCACCGCGGATTGATTTTTGCAAAGTGCTTCCGTAAAACAAGCACTTCTTGTTCTGGTCATCTACAAGTGTAGCATACAACTGTTTTCCAGAGCAGAAGACTGAAAGTCTTGGTTTTTCAGGAGTGCCATTAAACTGTCAAGAGAAGTTTAACGATTATAGTGAATCAATCGTTAAAACGATTGAGTGAGCGAGTGAGTGAAAACGATTTTAGAGAACAATTAAGATGAAACATTATATTCAGCAATGAAAATAGAAAGTAGACCAAGAATGACTAAACGAGAAGTCGAGGGGAAACAAACTTACGAATACAGAACAAGACAAATGATGTTTCAAGACATCTTGGAACATGTCCAAAGATGTGAAGCAAGCTTAATCCACAAGTTTACAAATGCAAGAGCAGAGGTATCTATTCCTAATAAATATGGAGATATGCAATGTTTTAAACGTCGTGGTGTAGACATATGAGTGTCTTTATAGAAGAGCCATGTAATCGAAACCTGATGGTCTTTTTGCAACGGGTGAAAGCATGACATGGTGATCCGTTAGGTTAAAAAGTTGAAGTCTTTGTTGGCTACTTCTATACAAATATGCCAAGAAACCAATAAACTCGTTGCATTTACCTTATTCAATTATGCACACTTATTCTGTTTCTAAGCAGAAACGATCAATCTGTGCTCAACATTGTACGATCTTAAACCCAATTACATTGACCCCTTGCAAACTGAACCACTAAATGCATCATTCCCAAATCTATTCCCCTAAATTAGTTTATTCTATCCGAACACCAAAATATTGCAATCAAAACCATTATCACCAAATCTTTTGCACTACCATTACTTCTTAGGTTGCAACATACCTAGTGTAATCCCACAAATAGAGTCTGGGGAAGATAATATGTACGCATACCATAGCCCTAAAGTTATTCAGAGAACGGTTGCAAGACGAAAAAAATGACAGGATACAAAGCAAAATGAAGCAATAGGAGTTTAAACACAGTGAAAAAAAGAAACTACACGACTACTAAACACTACTACAGAT
This sequence comes from Solanum virginianum, assembly GCA_000787875.1. Classification (NCBI taxonomy): domain Eukaryota; kingdom Viridiplantae; phylum Streptophyta; class Magnoliopsida; order Solanales; family Solanaceae; genus Solanum; species Solanum virginianum. The sequence goes on along the minus strand of DF367392.1, from coordinate 2,225 downwards.
AAGGATAAGAGGATGTGGGACTAGCTCCCTGCCTATCACACCTAACAAGCGGCCACACTCAGCTACCTACAAATGATCACCTTCCTATCTAGGGTCACGTCCTTATCGTAGCACATAAATGGGGCTACATGACATGTTTATCATGTATCCAATTTGATATTAAACATTATCTTGCTGTGAAAAAAAAAACATCAAGAGCCATAATTTTAACATACCTTTTTTCTAATTCGCCTATTTCGAAGTTTAGCACTCTCAGTCCTAGAATTAGCTTTAGCTGTAGCTTGAATTACCAATGGCTTCATGTCTAAGTCTACAAAGGATATTACAATATAGAAGAAATTTAAGTACACAACAGAATTACAAAAGAAAAACATTATGTAAAGCTAGAAACTTTAATCAATCGACAATAAAACTCACTTTTCTTTTGGATAGGAAGAATGGTATGTGAATGATTTGTACAACTTCCAAAGAGCTCACAAGTCTTGATTTTTAGTGAACAAACATTACTCACAGCCATTGTTGTCATTCTTATGGAAAGTTCCCAAAAGTTTTCACTTGTTAAGAGAAATCAAAGCAACCCAACTTGTCAAAAATGGACATTTGGGTTATCAAAAACTTCCATGGCTCATTGGGGAATTTAATCAAACAGGTGGTCTGCAAAGTACCTTCTTGTCTGTCATTGGCTTTTAATCTTATGCAGAGGATATGAGAAGGAAATGGATTTATGGATTAGAGTATATTGGTCTTGAGTCGGGTATAAGCCCAAATTTAGTAGAAAAGTAAGTTGGGTCATTCACATAAATGTACCTATTTTTCGAGGAAAAATATTTTATTATTTATAGCAAACGTAGCAATATTATGATATTCCCTCCGTTCAACTTTACTTGGTCCCTATACTATTTTGGGATGTCCAACAATACTTGTCCACTTTATGAAATCAAGAGACAATTTTACATATAGTTTGAAAATCCCCTACCGGTTTTTGGGATGTCCAACAATACTTGTCCACTTTATGAAATCAAGAGACAATTTTACATATAGTTCTTAATTTACCCTTATCATTAATTATAGTTATTTCTCTATTACATTTTTCAAGACATCATGTTTATTATATTCAAAAGGTAATTTGATAAAATTATCTCATTATTTACCACTTCTTAATTCATGTGCTAAGTCAATAGGGGCCAAGAAAAGTTGAACGCAGGGAGTAAATTTATACTTGTATTAAACGTGAATTATGCATGCAATATAAATAATTATAAGTGTTTAAAAATATGTTATGTTCGTTTTGCAAGAAATTGACACGATGTGTTAAAGTGTACTGTAATGTATTATCTATCAATAAAACTTGTATTATATTATATATATGTTTTATAAATAATTTTCTATAATATGCATTAAGCCCTGTTTACACGTACTACTAGTCATCTATTCAATGGTTTGAATGAGAGGAGACCATTTGATCGAGTCATAAATTACCTTTAGAATTTAATAAAATTGTTTAAATTGTTTATATATTTTCAAGAATATATAGCTAGAATCAAAATCCTCTCCTTCACTCCTAAACATAAACGTTCAAGAATTATCAAGAAAGTCATCAAAATTAGGATTAGCTTTCAAGATTCATCCTCAAGGGTTTCAAGAAACGAATTCAAGAATTCCAAGAAAGGATTTCTTGATTCTTCTTTTTCAAGAATCAGGGTTCTTCATCAAGAACTCTAAAGATTCCAACTCAAGAATTCAAGAATTCAAGAATTCAAGAATCTTCTTCAATTCTTCCAAGAACTAATCTCTAAGAGGTTCCGGCGAACTGTGTTGACATTTTCCATCGATCTCTTTTATCGGCGGACTCGATTCGTTTCTTTCAGAGTAGATCTCCTTTATCGGCGATCAGGCCAAAAACAGAGAATTCCGGCAATCAGTTCACTCTGTCAATCAGTTTCAATCCAGGTTCTATCGTTCCTTTCTTGATCAATTTTGGGGATATCATTTCTAGTCTCTTGGATATCATTTCTGCTTCTTGATTCAGCTGAGTATCGTTCCTTTTTTCTCTCTGTTTCCGAATTTCTTAGTTTAAGCAATTTTATCCTGTTAATTGCTGGATTTCTTTATTACTGTTGCGTATTCACCTTGTATATACGTTATTTTGCCTTCTACTGTTTACCTTGTATGTACATACTCCCAGGTATATTGTTGCCTATAGCTTTTGATTTCTTGCACTCTAA
>DF367393.1:21268-34077 GCA_000787875.1 Solanum virginianum | reverse complement strand
ACAGGTGTCAATTTCGTGCCCTTTCTGTTTACAATGAGTACACAGCAATTTGGATTTGTCAGTTTGTTGCGGTCGTCTGTTCACAGCAAAGGCCTGCACATCCATCGCCCCGGGCTGTTTCGCCCGTGCGACTGTCCTTGAGTGTTCTTCCTGAAGGAAAGCTTGATGAGCGCGATCGAGATCAGGCAGCGGTGTGTGCGAGAGCAGATTTGAGCGCACTGTTCCAAAGACATCGTCGTCAATTCCAATCAAAAATTGATGAAGGCGTTCTTCGTCGCGATCTGCTGCGAATCGTCCAGCCACATCGCAGGTACACAAGCCGCAGGTACAAGTATGTAGGGGTTTAAGTCTATTCAACTCATCGTATAGATTCATAAGCAAAGTGTAGTAACCATCGACGGACATATTCTTGGACTATTTACAGCCTGTGATAGAGGCTCGAAGCTGCTGCAACCTTGGCCCGTTCGAGACGCTGAAACGTTTCTCCAAATAGACCCACAGTGCGCGCGCATCGTCGTGAAAAGGGATCGATGCCGCTACGCTAGGTTCCATGCTTCGCAACAACCAGGACACCACCATAGAGTTAGCAGTTTCCCAGTCGAGAAGTCTTGCAGCTGCGGTAGGTTTCTGCTCGGTTCCGTCCACAAACACGAACTTACGTCATGCCTTCAACGAGAGAGAAATAGCCCGAGATCAGGCCACACAGTTGTCGCCTTTAAAGATCACATGTGTAATCACGTTCCCCGATTGATCACCAGAACCAAGGAAATAAGGAGAAGAGGGATCCGCCATGTCGATCGCCGAAAAACAGTCGCGCAGGGACTGTTTGACAGTGATCTGGTTTGCCAGGAAAACGAGGACTTTTCACACAGAAAAAGAAGTCGCAAGAGGACTGTTTCACATAGAGAAACAGTCGCGCGAGAACTCTGGTTCGCTGGAAAATAGACGCGCAGTGACGGCGTCGGAAGAGGGTCTGATCGGCGGCTCAAAGTCGTCGCTCTGATACCATGATTCGCGAGACAAGTGCGGCCGTATAGTTGGGAATCATAAACCCCTGGTTTATTCAACTGAAGAATGTAAATATTTATACAATACAGATAAAACATGTAGTTGAGAGTCAAAAACCCCTTGTTTATTCCATTGAAGAATACAAATATTTATAGGATACGAATAAAACCCTACGTAAAGCCCTAGAGACCCTAGGCCCAATATCTACACTTAAGGAATACTAGTACATATTTACATAATAATATACTAACAACTGGCAATTCCAATTCTTCTCCTAATTCCTTATATAATGCAATCATCCAAACTAACTCTGAGACAGTGGAAGCAATGCTTCTATATTCCGACTCTGCTGAGCTCCTGTAGATAGTTGTCTGCTTCTTTTGACTTCCACGATATCAAGGAATCTCCATGTTTGATCAAAAATCCACGAATCCAATAACTGGTCTGGTCTGGTCAAGGTCAAATACAACGATATTCCAAATCAACCTCTGATATGAACCTTTGTTTGTTATAACAGAATCATTTGTAACATCCATTGCTTCATCTACTTTTGTAGTTGTCAATTTTGGTTCATCAGTATTCCCTTAGCTGACCAACTGAACTCAATTCCTAACAAGTACCTCAAAATTCCAAGATCCTTGATTTTGAATCTAGCCTGTGTTGTGAGATTAGCTGGCTAGTTTGTAAAAGTTTCTTCTGGTAATTAATACAAACAATTTAGTTACCAAAACAAAACAAAAAAAAAGGAGATGTTTATCCATGTGGCTAGATTTTTTTGGATAAAAGAAAGAGTGTCAGGTGTATTTTTCAATATAATGGGCTTCTCAATAAGTTTCGACGTACCTACAAGAGGGTTATAGAAAATATAAGGAGGGACAGAATAACACTTAATTAGTACTTGTCTTCCGTCAACTATTTGATTACCTTGCTTACCATTTGATAATGTAGTCCGGGAGGGATGCGAAATTTAAAGCTTGTTATTGTTTAATCCATAACATTTTGAAATTATAGGCTCAAAATATACTTTTGTAAATTTATTTTTGCTTCAAAATTAATAAATATTCAGATGAACATAATGAATCAATCAGCTCCAGCTTTGAATGTATAGCTTTAATGCTCTTTTCAGATGAAAAAGTTGCTTATGTCTTACCTCCAAGAGGCCAAATGGTATCATGAGAAGGATGTGCCAACAATGGAGCAATACATAAAGAATGGAAGTCCTTCCAGCACTTACCTATTGGCCGCCACTACATCTTGGTTAGGCATGGGAGACGTAGCGACTGAGGCGGCATTTGAATGGATATCAACTGAACCTATAATTCTTGTCGCTTCTTGTATCATTGCAAGATTATTGAATGATCTTGTGTCACATGAGGTATATTGTACACGCAAATAATAACTCAAAGACAAATTAAATGTCCTCTAATTTTAATGTGTTGTCCAATTATATTATGGATGCAGATAGAGCAGGAAAGAGGAGATGTAGCTTCAGGTATCGAATGTTACATGAATGAATATGGTGCCACAAAAGAAGAACCTTACATGGAGATAAGAAAGATAATAGAGAATAATTGGAAGGATTTGAATAGAGGATGTCTAAAACCTACAGCAGTACCAAGAGTTCTGATCATGCCACTACTCAACCTTACGAGGGTGGCAGAGTTCTTTTATAAAGATGAAGATGCTTATACTTTTTCCAAAAACAACACGAAAGATGTTGTCTCTATGGTGCTAATTGATCCTATTACACCATGAGAAAACTTAACAATGAAAGAACTAGTGCATGAACAACATCTAACACATTCTGATGATGCTTCGTTCTTGGGCTGAGTTCTAGCTAGCTGAATTGTCCCCGTTTTATTTATGTACTTTTTTATGATTGTCAATTTATATATGTATTGCTTTGATACAGTTACTACGTACAGGCTACACTACATATAACATGCATCCGCTTGCATTATGTGTGCGTGTATTACTTGGTTACTTGTTAATTGGTTTACTTGGTTACGATACATATAACATCACCTTAATTAGGTAAGATTCTAATGTTTCTTTCATGGTTCTTCATTAACTCTTTGTTGCCAAAATATTCCTGCTCCTATAGGAATATAACTATCTATATACAAAAGTTAAATCAGAACAAAATCCTTGATCAGTTTGAATCCTGGTAGTCTCAGACAAAACAAATTTTTTCATTAATAGCCTGATTGGCCAAGCTTTTGGGAGATCATAAGTGGCTTTTTAAAAACATGCTTTGGTTAAAAAAAAAAAAAAAAAAAGATGTTTGATCAAGCTCTCCAGAGAAATAAGTACTTCACTATTTTTCAGAGGCTAAAAAAAGGAGAGTTCTTTCCCAGAAACATTTTTGAGAAAAATACACTTTGAAGCACTTTCAAAATGTTTGGCCAAACAATAATTGTTACTCAAAAGTGCTCTTTCAAAATTTATTATTGGTCATAAACAACAACTATTTTTTAAAAAAAAATTAAAGTGGATTTCAAAACATTGGTCGTTTATATTTTACTTGTGTTTTCCTATTTTGTTTTTTCGAATTTTCTTTTAAAAAGAGTGGTTATATAGTTTTGCAAGACTAACAGACTAAAGTGCATAGCATTGTAAACCTAGAATGAAGTGCAAATAAAAAGGCAACATACACCACAGAAAAAATGAAATTGCTTCTCTCTTAATCAATGATCTTAGATATAGAACATACTTCCCCCCAAATGAGATACTAAGCAGCACATAGCCAAATTAGTCGAACTGCTATGCAAAGGTCGAATACGTAATGGGAAACAAATGCTTTTAGGGATTTCAATGACGAGCAAGAAAATTACAAGAAAACATAGGTCCGTAACATCCATGCATGCATATTGCGCTTGCACAAGGCAGATTATGGCGAACATTTTGTATGCGTTCTTAGAAGCAACCCGTTTTGGTATATAGAGTTGAAAAAGATGCCCTTTTGGCATCGGACTCCTTATATATGTTAGACAAAGGATTAGTCTTTCGAAACGGTAATGATACAAACTACTTTGCTCTTCAGTTTTCATTGCTCACTCCCAAAAGGAAAAAGTATAACATCAAGATACAGATACAAAATTTTAGATTCATGGTTACATGCAACCACGAACCCTAGTTTTCATTTTTTTCTAAAGCAAACCATACATGATTTCCAACCCTGTCTCAAAAGTCATCAACCAACAATAAGAGATTTTACCTCTGGCTGGCAGCTGCTAATAATCTACCGTAGTTATGTCTTTAGTTGTGTTCATTCATTCGCGTCTGAGAAAATATCATCCGCATATCACAAACTTCCCCATGTTACAGAACACATTCGTTTCCAGCTTTTTTCTTCATCTTGGCTTTTCGCTTTTCCTCCCTAAGAGCTTTCCTCTTCTCTTCCCTATAAAAATAAGACAAGAATAGGTTATATGATCTGAAACTAGCTATGTCCCACGAGTAATCAGTGTTTATTATCAACTCATGATCGTGGAACTGAAGAACTTCACCTAGCTTTTGCAATTTCCTCCCTAGGAGGAGGTTTCTTCTTTTCCCTCCTTTTTGGTGCCACTGATTTGCTTTCTGCCTTCCCATTTTCAGTTCCAACACCTTTTTTATCTGAATGCTTTTGGACATCCCTCTTCCTCTTTTTATCAGCCACTGCTTTTTCATTCAATTTTCCATTCTCTTTAGCAATGCCTACTTGCTCTGAGTGCTTGTCATCATCTCCTTCAGCATTCTGCTGATCACTGCTCTCAATGGAATGTATTTCTTCAGATAGAGCTGACACTTTTGCAGCAAACTTGGAATTGCTCATCTTTTTCAACTGAAAAAAGGGGCACGTGGGGGCAAAAAATGTTCTCAACTGAAACAAACTTGCAGCAACTCCAGATAAGATGGTTTATAATCTCACTTTCAGAAATCATGGCCGAACACAACTCCAATTTTCAAATATTATTTTTCACTTTGAAAACAAAAGCTACCTTTTTCAAAATTTACAAGTTCGTTATAATGTGTAGTTCCTATGAAGGATCAAACTAATGATGTATACAATAATTGAATTCTCGACATAGATGCTACATTGTTGGTTCTCATCCTTCAAGGACAACAGGTGTAACTCACCCTAAGATGATCATCTCATGGCTATTATCATAAATAATCAAAATTTAGAAGGATTTTTTATTGAAAAGATGCATACTGATTAGTTATATATCAAGTTGTATTTTCACAATGAAACATGGTCAAACACCCACCTCAAGTGTACAGTGTTCAAAGATTTTATGGTTTATTGAAACAAGCACAACAACAAAGGAAAAATCATCTGAAATGAGAGGATTACACGGGACAATTGAGTGAAATGGCTAAGGCAGAGTAATTAATGCAACCTGTTCTCCTTGTACTTCACTTAGGGCACTGCAACCAATGTTAAGAATAGACATCCTTGACCTCTAAAAGTAGGGACTTGGATTCCTGCATTAGAGCTCTCTCAACATGATACTTTTCATTCTGAAGGACTTCCCATCCAGAGACAGATCCAGGACTTGAACCTTATGAGTTTTGGGTTCTAGGACATGGCCTCAAGTGCTAGTAACTGGGTTCTAAATTTAAGATTTATACATATTTAGTGATTTTTTAAAACATTATAAGGTTCAAACCAAAGCTACTTTTCTTCTGAGCCCGCATGTTATATACTACCTCCGCTCCCTTTTCTCATCCTTCTTGTTGGTCCATGGTTCTCTCTAACTGATGTTCTCAAATAATGCATTTGATATGCAGCTATTGACAAAACACAAATTATCACCAAATGATACGGCATACCTTTGCCACAAAGAATCCATCCATGTTGTGCACATGAGGATAGAATCGCCTTGTCCTGTCCAAAGATGTGTGGAAACGGTGCTGCCTAAAGCGAAAAAATCTGAAATTCAAAGAAGCTTTAATTAGTTGTAGAATTAAACAAACTTTCAAGTAAATGCACATAAATGCCACAAGCTATACCCGGGCCTCCCAAAATCAAGTCCACATGGCACAAGTTTAACATCTCTCTTCTTGAGTGCATAGTCTATCACTGCTTCATTCTGCAGCCCAAGTTAAGCAAATAAGTAGAAATTGATATGCATACAAACAGTTAGGTGAGTACCCTTTTTAATATTCATTAATAATATATTTGGTATAGAAACCTTTCAAAAAAAAAAGAATATTTTTGGTGTAGAAATATAAGTTTAGAAAGATACCTCCTCAACCATAATGGAGCAGGTAGAATACACTATGTATCCACCTGATTTTGAGTTGGCATCGACCATGTCAATTGCTGCAAGTATCAGTTCCTGCAAATGAGAATAGACCATGAAACAGCTTCCTCAGAGGTGAATAGGAGACATCAATATGCGAAACAGGGAATATAAAAGAAACATAAACATTATGGAGCAAAATTAACATTGTTGCAGGAGGGAGAAAGATTAATCTTCCAATATCATTAGCAACACCCTCCTGCTTTGGGAGGGTACAGATAACAACACACCTAAAAATTAAGGGCAACAAGGCAACTAGAATTGCAAAATCTGTCTCCACACACAAATATAACTGATGAAATCAATCATTAATAACAACAAAGATAATGTTCAATTTTCCTTGCAACTTAATCACTCAAAAACTACACATTTTCAGAAACCAGTGTTTTCTAACATCCAGTGAAGTCAGATACTGGCAATATGTTGTATATGAGTTCTCTTATGAAGCATACAAGCTCGCAAGCATACAACCAGTTCATGAAAGTTCCATGATTGCAAGTCTAAAAACATGGGTAACACAAAATCACCAAATTTACACATGGAACTCAATTTATACCTTCTGCAGGTGTGAGCAATTTTGTATATCTGCAGCAGTTTTGGAAGTTTTAACAGACTCATCCTTGGAAATCACCTATAGAACAAATGAAATTCATCTGGTTAAAAATCATTTTAGGCAAACATGTACATCAAACATTACTGCATACCCCAGTGCCACTGCAGGGAGCATCCAGCAAAATCCTATCGGCAGTGTTCTGACCCAACACTTTAGGTAACTGAAATGATATCCAGACAAGGCATTCGTTCAGAGAAATTGTTCATATATTATAACTAGGTAAACCAAGAATAGAGACACAAGGCCAACAAAATCTGTCAGATCATTGCCTGTAGATCAATGTAGTTAGTACAGAGCAACTCCAGCCAATAAGAACGAATCCTTAAAATGAGCAAGAAGGTAGAACAACATTGTCCCGATGAAATTTAAATGTACGAATAAAATGCAGCAAGTTCTAGAGCAGAGATCACAAATAGTCTGATTCTAACCTCTCTTCCATCATAGTTACAGACGATGGTGTTTGTTACCCCCATGCGATGTAAATTAGCAGTGAGCGATTTAAGTCTCGATTCCTTCATCTCATTTGCATAAATAATACCTAATTTCCCAATGTGTGATGTGTCAGTGTCATTCAGACGATTAGAATAGGAAATGCTATTAATCAATATGGAAGACTTGTTGCTTACAGATAACTTCAAAAGCAGGACAAGGGGCACAAGAGAAGTTAGAAAAACTACCACGGCAAACATTATCATGTCACAAAAGCTCAGGAAGTATATATGACACATCAGGATTAGTGTTCATTCAATACAACCGATTTTTGAGAACCCACCAAAAACCTGAAGAAAGTTTACTAGAGAAAGCAAACAGATGAACAGCATGAGTTAACATAAATTATTTTTGAGTAAGAATGATGTATATGAGCGCAAAGTAAAATAGAACAAAAGCACCCAGCATATTTTTTGTTCACTGCATTAAAAATTAGCAGTGCAAGAAATGGAAATACATAGAAATCTCTCAAGGAAATGGAGATTATGGATATTGACACCACTGGAAAAATGTATTTAAAAATCACTCACCCATGCGTGTGCTGCCTAAAGCGAAAAAAATAGAAATCTCTCAAGGAAATGGAGATTATGGATATTGACACCACTGGAAAAATGTATTTAAAAATCACTCACCCATGCGTGTCCATAAACTATGGATGCATTATGGAGAAAATGGACTACTTCACAAAAACACAACACGGTGTTCCCATAAACTACTTTGAGTAAGAACAATGAACATGAGTGCATAGTAAAATAGAATGAAAGCACCCAGTATATTTTGGTTCGCTGCACTAGGAATTAGCAGTGGAAGAAATGTAAACACAAAGAAACTTTTCAAGAAAGTGAAGATAATGGATATTGACACCAGGGGAGAAAATATATATAAAATTCTTTCACCCATAGGTATTCCAGAAATCTTCACGAAAAATACAACATGATTAACTGCAAACGAATACATACCACTATTTTTCATCAGTGCAGCAACATAAGTTGTTTTGCCTCCAGGAGCAGCACTGCACCATTTACCAGTTTCCCACTTCAGAAACAGAAGTTACCAAAAAATTTCCACTTTTCTGCTTACTGAACTAACAACTAAAAAGTTCACAGAAGTTGCTTTAGCTTCCCTCTCAAAAGAAAGATATTTAAAATGGATAACTTGAACCTAAGACTGACAAAGGTATATCCAACACAAAGCTACTGATTTAAAGAAAGGAGAAATTACAAGCGAGAGGAACAGAAGATGCTTTATTTCTTTCAATTAGCTTTTTCCTGTACTACCTAAATATGCACCAGACAACTCTTTCAGCAATAAAGCTTGTTAATCTTACTGATACATAAATGATGATGAAAAGACAATAACTCAAAAAAGATCTGAATTAAAAATAAATTGGACACTGAAAATTCAATGGTTGACAATTGAAGCAAACATTTGTAAGACAAAAAATATTTACTTACGCCATATCAACAATGCGCTCATTCTCTTGAGGGGCAAGGGCCATTACAGGCAGAAAGGAACTCGCACTTTGGAGCTGTAAGCAAGTTATTTATTAGAAACAAGAATTACCATTGTGTACTAAGAGCAAAGCCATCTTTTAAAGTGTAATGTCAGGATACCATGTAGTGACCAGCCATATACTCAGGAGTGGCACCAACTGGAACTTGAGAATCATATACAACTAGTCCAACCTACAAAATCATAAATCCACATGCTGAAATAAGTAATGATGCATGTGAAAATAAGAAATAACAAATCCAAATTGATACTTAAACATTGGGTCAACCCAAACAAAACACAGAGAACCACAGTTACTCCTTGTACCTTTGACCATTTGCTTAGTGGGTCCAAATTGACACCTCTGTTAAGAAGAACACCAGCTAAATCCCGTCTGCGAGTCTGAAATTCCGTCGAAGCAATAAACTATGAGCCAACATCAGGCAACAAAAGGTAAGATAGAAAAGAGGCAGACCAATGACCTTTAAAGTGTTTGTCCGCAAAGTAATTGGCCGGGGCTTTTCATATGCTTCAATAAGTTCAATCAACTCAACAGGGGGAAACAGCTGCAGTAAGGTCACACATCATGACATCCAGATTTATATGAAAGTGCAACTTGAGAAGGAAAAACGAGCTAGACTACTTTTACCTATAATTACCTCCACTAACGAATCAATGAGAAAATCATTGTATCCATAATATGAACCCAAGTCCCTTTTAAGTTGATCAACATAATCATTACGTGTCACACCTTCTTGCCTCAATGACTTGAAATTTGAAAGCACCCGAATAACTGAATTGATTTCATTATATTTGAATGAGAAACTTACTTCCTCCGGAGAAAGATAATTCAGAAAGGGAAGATGAAGGAAAAGAAACTCACTCTCTTTTATCCTCCTTTGAAGATTAGAGAGATCCGGGGGTCTATGGGTTTCTTCTTCGAGCTCCTAAAGTTTAAATGGCATATTTAGCATTATGAATTTTCCCTGCATGAGTATCTGACAAGTAAAATCTCTAATCAAGAACTTGGACATTATGCAAACCTCAGTTGTTGGCAGTCTGAACTCATCTGCTTCTTCTTTAATATTGAGTTGCAATTCTAAATCACCATCCTCCTCCTCTCTTTTCCTTTCATCATCAATAGCTTTTGACTTCCTTACAAGATCAGCATCATCTGCATCTGAATCAGAATCTACATCCGAATCTAAATTATCATCAGAACCATCGTCTGCAACAGAAATGTCAAAACAAAGAAAAATGTTTAGTGAGTTATAAATCATGGTGGATGACTAAAACTAGAATACCAACGCACTAAGACAGTACCAGCATCATCGTTTGCTAATATATCAGCAGCAAAGGGATCATCCATATCAGAAGACATGTCAGAATCTGAGTTCATTTCCCGTTGTTCTTCATCACCAGAACCTCCATCATCTTCTTCAAAATCTCTATCAGTTCCTTCATCGTCACTAAAAAGATCTTCCTTTTCCAGTGGCTTAGGTGGCAAAGGTTCCTCCTTCTGCTTCTTCTTGGTTGGGGGTTTTCCTAATTTAGAACCCACTTTCTTACCGAGTTTAGGACCAGCCATTTTAGCTGAGATGCAACAAAAAGTGGCAGCATCCTTCAAAAAATGTATAAAAGCTTCCTATTTTACAGCCAAAACTTGCACCACAAAGAAAAATCAACAAAACCCTTTCCTATAATCTATAGAACTTAAAACTATGTGATGCACCAAAGGCTTTTGTAGTTAAGTCAGTTAAATCTTCAGGAAGTTGACTCTTGTTAAAGTGAAAAGTAGAATTCATTAGCGATGGCAAATGGCTGGATTGGCTAGGGCAGTTTGAAATGAGCGAGTAAAAATAGGTTCAAACCAACCCAACCCAACCATATTTAATGCGGGTAGAAATGGGTTGGGTGATGGGTTGCATGGGTCAACGGTCAACCTATATTCCGTAAAGCTATTTTAGCTTCAGTATCTATTGCAAAGTTGGTGCTTGATCTTCTAATTTGTTTAATTATCTGCATTTACCAATTTACTAATTCAAACATAAAATAAACTAATGTATTCTGGCAAATTTCAAAACATATCTCTTTGGACCAATATAAGTCCATCTGTTTTCATGCTAATCTAGTAAATAGTAACATATTGGAAGACTTCATATCTTAGCAACTATAATTTCAGCAAGGATCTAAATCCCAAAACAACACCTTCCAAAAATTTTGACTTAACTGTATTTCTTGTTATAGTCTTTACAGTATGATTTTTGATACAGATGGATGCCCCTACTCCTTTATGTTCTGCAAAACTGAAAGGATATGATGCTTCAATTTTGAAGTTACAACCTTACAACCTGCCAAATGAATTTTTACCAAAAATGTTGCAATTTGCTCTTAACCTTCCCTCACTGTTACAAACGCTATTTCACAAAAGTATCCCAAACAACGGAAGTTTGCCTTTTCCCTCTAGTGGAAGAACTTATATCACAAGAATCAGCAATAGCCTTCGTAGACATCACTACCTAAACTAATAATCATATAACAAATGTTCTTTTCTCTAATTCCTATATATAATGACACACACCATAAATGGCTAAAAAAATAGAAATTTAGCTAATGTTGACAGTAGTGGTGGAGCCTCGCCCTTCACCAAAAAATTACATTATTTAGCTTTGTGAAACTTTGGTTTATATATACTACATGTTAAACTCGCTAGTGTGCCTACTTTTTAATTTTTGACACCCGAAGTAAAATTATTGGCTCTGCCTCCGCCATGTAAATGCTTCAACTCTTTCACATCAAATATAAATGAGTTACTTGTAATGGAATTAGAAACAACCGAACAAGTAACTGGAGAAATAGCTCAAGACATACAGCCCTTACCTTAACTGAAAAAAAAATTAAGAAAAAATAACAGTGCAAGAAACAGAGTAGACGCAGATTAAGGTCCGAGTGGTGGTGAGAAACTTATGAGCTTGTTCTTCTCTTGTGTGAGAGGGGGCACTATCACAGAGGCAGAGAGCGGTGAGTTGAAACTGGGAAGGAAAGAGGTTTAGGGTTATGGGTATGGGTCTTAGGTTTCATAATATGGGTCTAAGTTCAGCCCATTTTTTACCGATTGAAATTGACATAAATAGCCACATGTGTCATGTATTTACGATACTACTTACAAAAGCGAGTTCAATATTTATTTATAAATTTATTCTTTTATATAAATAAATGATATTAAATTATCTATAAATGATATTAAATCATCTCATTCAATATCTAATAAATATTATTAATATTAATAAATAATAATAATTTTAATTTTTTACTCTAAACTAAATTATAATATATACTTATATGGAAGTAAATTATTCATTTTTATGGTAAAAATATAATGTGAAAAGGTCCATTCAGATGTCTTAATGAAAAAATTTTCATTATTTATCATTGATTTTTTTATACAAAATAGTTATAAATTACACACAAATATTACTGATACTCAAAATAACAAAGTTATAATTGAAAGATATAAATTTAAAACTAAAGTTTATAGTTAAAGTGGGTCCTACAATTTCAAAAAATTTATACACCAATTAAATTCAAGTGGAATAAAAGAAATAACTTTTCTAAGTTTTTTTCCTTCAAAAATGCCCCTACTGAAGCAGGCACATCGATGAAGACATCCTTGCTTCATCCCATGCTCCTTCTATTATGTGAAAAAATCCATTGAGATATCCTTAATAAAATTTTGTTCATCATAGGTAGCTGATTTTTAACTCAAAATGATTATAAAATATGCACAAATATTACTAACACTCAAAATAACAAAGCTATAATTGTAGAATATGAATTTAAAATTAAAATTTATAATTAAAGCGGGTCTCATAATTTCTAAAAATTTATACACCAACTAAATTAAAGTAGAACAAAAT
>DF367393.1:8624-19765 GCA_000787875.1 Solanum virginianum | reverse complement strand
ACCAAACCAACCCAAATATAGTCGGATTTTTTTCGTCAACACCAAACCAAATCATTAGTCGGATTTTTTTGTCAGGTTGGTTCGGTTTGCAATTTGGTTTGGGTTTCGATTTGGTTTTGTACACCCCTATTTATATAGTATATTCATCATAATAATGTATTTGAAGAAGTAACTGAAATATTTATGTTCCTTGTTATTCATGATTTACTAATGCATTTGATAAGTTTGCAACTGATTTTAAATTTGAATGAATTTATTCAAGTGTGTATGTTTCTTGTTATATTTTTGTAGCAAATGTATTTGTCCGATGTATCAAGGATGCTTGTTCCTTGTCATTCATTCTATATCAAAGTATTAGAGTGTATCTGCGACTTGTTATAAATTTGTATTAACATATTCAAGTGTATTAGTTCCTTGTTGTAGATTTGTATCATGTATTTGAGTGTATCTGTACACTATTATTATACACTTCTATTAATGTATGTATTTGTGTGGCTTTATAGTATATTCATCATCAGAATGTAAAATCTGTACCAACAAAAGAAATTATGTATTAATGATATATAAATAATAGTCGGCGGTGAGTGACATGACATAATATCAACATAATCAAATGACTCAAGTATGGATGAGAGACATGGAATTACATGTAATGTGTGCTAAGCATGGGTGAAAAAATAAACTGAATACTTTATTTCTATAAAAATAACAACAAAATCCTTAAATTGAAATCAATACCTGAACCTCATGCTGAAAACATAAACACGAATAAAAAGAGGTGTGTTCCTCATGAGGATCACTAAAGGGTTATGCTAAAGTCGTTTGGTAACATACATTATAGAAATAATCCAAATATTACATTACTAGAAATGAACTGCGCCAAGAAATCAAAAACTTGATTAAGCTGAAAAAGAACTATATGGACACTGCCAGGGTTAACTGTTCACTCTTTTGACTGGAATAAGATCAAAAGCTATTCATGTTTATACAAAAGCAACATATCCAAAAGTGAAATGGCTAAATTCATAAGTATGTTACATAGCATGGGGAGTAGATGCTAGTCTACAAACTTTGTGATAAAACCAAATCAAAATATAAGTGAATCCGCTTCTTAAACTAGAGCACAAAAATAATAACCAATTTAATTCGTAAACAAGAATTTCAAATCTGCTTCTGTCAGCTTTCCAAAGGCCTCTGAAGAGCCACCAATAGTCCTGCAATAACACGAGAACTTGAGGTAGATTGAGGTAAAAAAGGGGAGTAATGTTTGAGGTGTGTTTGGGGAAGGAGAGAGAGTAGAGAAAGGAACAAAGAAGCAAATGTAACACAAAAAGGTCATATACAGTTTTATCTCTGGAAATTCTTTGAATGAGAAAATCATTGCACAGAGTGACATGGGCGACAAAGCAAAAGAGCTAAAACTTGTGACAGAAGGTGTTACATAAGAAACTATTCATTTATGGAAGAATGATCAGAACTGTCTCCAACAGCAGTATACTAATGAAGTTGGCAGAACGACTTGGCTTGAAACAAGAGGAAGCAAAGAGCATACAACAGCCACCAACTTCTACAGCTGCCAAATACTGACAAGATTTTTGTAACCTTTGAATGGAACTCGGATGGAATATCTTTGTAACAAGTTGGGCATGATCAATATTTATGCTCCAACTTGAGGGGGAGTGTTACAAAATGTACAGTCATATCTAGTATTTATAGCATAATAATAGGTAGAGATATTTAGGGATCTTAGAGAGATATTTAGGAATCTTTTCTGATTTTATTTCCTTAGATAGATTTACTTGTGCACCTATAAATAGCTCTTGTTCTTGAAATAATAAGACAAGGAAATTGATCCATTTGATTCGATATTTTACAGTAACTACCAGACCAGACGGACAGTCTGAGACCACTTCAAACATCAAAAGTCCCCTTGTCCAAGTAAAGCTCAACAATTTGACTGGTATTTTCCATCAAGATATGCTATCATTTTCCAAAGAAAACTCCTACTCATCCGCTATCAATTTCCAGATGGCATGGCAAGAAAAATTGGCTACCAAGGAGAAATCAATAATTTTTGGAGAACACAAGATGTTGAATATGGCATTACAAGATATTCTGCCATTTAAAGGAATGCTTTTTACAACTAGGGAAGGAAGTTACGACATCTGTATCCAGATACTGAAGCAAGAAGCTAGTGAGCAACAGAGTAGAAGATTCATAAATAAATACTAGATGAATGTCGTGAAACAATTTGGAATTGAACCTACGAATTAGTGCAACTTTGCAAACCCCTTTACCATGAGAGTAGATTTTTTCCTTGTAACAAGAAGATTCGATAGTTTTCATATATGTGTATATACACACACACATATATATGGCCTTCTCTAGTTAGATTTAAATTGATGGAGTGCCATCTCTCATAGTTACTCTACTGCAAGGAAAATCATAGATGATGAAGGCAGTTGTACAGTGATGTGACAGACAACTGTTGTAGCAAAGAATTGGTTGAGAAATCAGCAGTGAAAGTTGAGAACAATAGGATAAGGAGTTACTACACAAAGCAGAAGGGGAAGGGAAGCTACTTGTGCATATAATTGAACCCCTGACTTACAAGGTGGAAGATGATGATTCTCACCAAGAGTCGCACCTAATAGTTATAGAATTTCGAAGAAAATTACTTCATACCCATAATTTCTTGAGACTTCTCAAACAAATAATGCATGTGAAAATCACTTCAACTTTCAAATATAACCATCTACTATAAGAAAAACTCACTTACCCTTCAAACACAAGTTCCTTCTTCTCCTGCAACTTTAAGATCTTCTCTTCAATTGTATTTTCAATCATAAATCTCACAATCCTACAAATGAGAAAAGAAAACATGAGCTCCACTCAATGACATAAAATGCGCAAGAACTGCAAAACAGACCTGACAGGTTTATATTGCCCTATTCGATGGATTCGATCTTGGGCTTGGAGCTCCACAGCAGGATTCCACCAAGGATCCATCATGAAAACCTAGCATAGGCAAGAGAAGCGACCTATCATGACATGAATTCGGGACTTACCAACATATAGACACATGCGATAACAGTCATTATGGTGGTTCTTAAAACGATGTCGGAATATGTTGAATGAATCCAATAACAAGAGATCTGAAGACCGATAGGGATAGAGCACAAGACATGCACAAGCCTTTGAATTTGGAAGAAGTTACCAAAGCCAATGAAGACAGAAATGAACGTGACATCTTACCTGTGATGCAACTGTAAGATTGAGTGCAACACTTCCAGCTGTTAAGCTCATAAGAAATATCCTGCAATCTGGATCCTCAGTAAATCTGGTAACAGCTGTAGCTCTTGCATCAATGGACATAGATCCAACTAATTGAACACAATTGATGCCCGACTGAAATACACAAGGCAAGCTTTTCTGTTTACCCAGATTGAAAAAGAAAGGAGGGAAAAGTAGGAAGGGAGCTAAGCTATCTTTTCATCTTACCTTCTGAAGAGAATAGTGTATCAAATCCAAAAATGATGTGAACTGGCTGAAAACTATTCCTTTTGCAGAACCATCTCTTTCAATCATGAACCTAATTTCTTCCCTCTAGAATCAATAAAACAAGCAATGAGAACCACTCATGTACTTCACACACAGCCTCTCACATTGAATCTCAAGATAGATCAATTTTAAATTGGGAAAATATAGGAAAATGAATTCGAAATTGTTTTCAAATTTTCCTATGTTTCGAAAATATTTTCTCTAGGAAAACAAGTTCCTTAAAAATGAGAAAATATGACTTCCCTAATGGATGTAAGGAAGTTGCATAAGTGACATTCTAAGTTTATTGTATTCTTCCCCAACCCAATTCCCCCAACGCCCACCCCTTGACCATTCCACCCCCAAATGCCCGCTCCCCATCCCATCTCACCTCCATAGTGTTTTGCTAGATAATATATAAATGCTCTTCTGATGATATATGATGGTATTTTCTTTCTTACTTCCAAACAATAGAAAATAAGAAAGAAACCCACATGTTTTCTGAGAAAACATTTCTAGAAAATCATTTTCCTTCGTACCAAACACACCCTAAGCTTCAATTACCTGCCAGGCTGAAACACTACTAAATTGACATGAGTATGTTGGTTGGCCTCAATGCAAAAGCACATAAATAAATGTACAGCATCCTAAGCTAATTCAAGTAATTAAGATGACGTGCAAGTCTTAGAATCAGTAGTGGCTTGATGTGGTATGAAACCTACATGCTACTGTTGTGAGAAGTTTAAAAATTCCAATGCAAAGAAAAAAAAGAAACAACTTGAGGAAATATAATTAGAGGAGAAGGTAACAGCATACCAAAGCATCTATTTTAGTGCTAGACTGGAAATCATCCAGCTGAATTCTGTTCAGTATACTTGAGGACCTAAACCCTTTGAGAGTATGTTTAGAATTCTGATCCACCTTATCATTATTTGCAGTGAAATCAACTGTAAGTAGTTCAGAACACAGAGGGCACAGCACTTGTCTATCAGTTGCAGCAGAGTCTATCAAACACGTCTTGCAAAAGACATGCATGCAAGAAGTAACCTGCAACAAATCGACAGAGATGCATAGTTCAAGAAAATGACGATCACTAACGTAGGACACTTAGCATGCCAGCAGACGATTTTAATAGAGTGTTTTTAGGTTTTCAAAGGATAATAAAAAGTACTCGCTAGAAAAATAAATGTCTTTGGTGCACTGGGAAAATGCTCAACCAGATATTCATGAACTTCAAGAGGCTTCTAGTAAAATGGAAATTGCGAGAAATATTGGAGCAAAATACTATTGAATTGTGGATCTACATTATTACACTGAGATTCTATTTGTAGACACTACATTACATTCACTTTTCAAGTAGGATTGTACATACTATTCCTTTTCTTTTTGGAAGAGGGTGGTGCAGAAACTCACAGCTGGATCTTCTACTGCTTCATGACATATGCAACAAGGTTGCTCAACATTTCCAGACTTCGCCGTT
Organism: Solanum virginianum; assembly: GCA_000787875.1. NCBI lineage: Eukaryota > Viridiplantae > Streptophyta > Magnoliopsida > Solanales > Solanaceae > Solanum > Solanum virginianum. The sequence continues at coordinate 14,745 of DF367393.1, read as the reverse complement.
TTAGCCAAAGCAGTATTCGAGTAGACCACAAGGTATGGATGATTAACTGCCTGCCAATTACAAGAAAAAACATATTGCATAAAAAAATGACAGAAGATGGACCAGTAATAATACACACACATGCATATTCTAGATAGTTGCTCATTTTATTGCAAGTTTCAACTGATATTTTATTGCAAGCCTGTTATTCAAGAGGCATGATTGGAAGATGCAAAAAGAAAAGTGAATACTTGCAGCATGTAGCAAGTGACAAAAACCTAAATGTATACCTGGGGCGAAGCACGATAAGGAAGGCCTGGCACTTCAGAATTATGTTCACAAAAGAGACTAGCACAACCAAACTAAAGAGCAAATGAATATGCTAAAATAAATAAGCTGGGTTACACATCAGATAAGTTCTGCAATCCAATCTATGCTCCAGTCTACACTTTGGTCGAGTGCAGATTAATTTCGTGATCCCAAAATTCCCATGACAAACTGTATTGACTATCCATTAAGCTATCAACCAAATATGCGCTCGACCATCCAAAATTTACCACTTCAAAAATTTAACAAAGCAAAACAGGAACTATAATCCAAGTATGAGTTCGACATTCCGAAGAGGTGAATTTAAAATTACAACAGAAAACAGGCTAGGAAAATTACACCAGAAAAGGGTTATACATTACACCATAAACTGGGATACGAAAAAAAAAAAAAAAGAAGAGGTGAATTTAAAAGAAGTTGCAGCATATTAAAAAGAAAAGGAAAAGATAAAAGAGCTTTCACAACATCTGCCTATGTATTTTATAAAAATAAGTTGAAGTTAAAAAAACAGAAAGGAAAAGTAGCTGACTGTGAACATTTGCAGGGAAAGAAAAACAGATCGAGATTGCAGATAAAAAGGTGCAGCAAGGGCATGGTAGATCAATTAAGAGGGAGATGATAAATAGTAATTAGACCGAACAAGTATATGAATGATATCAAGAACATTTTCGTTCCATGCATGGCAAGCATTAATACATCATCTTGGTACCTGCCGCAGGCGTGTTAGCAGCTCAAAAATGTGAGCATAGTTATTCATCAATGTTCCAGCTCTATCATAACTGCACCAAAACACATAACAGGGAAAAATATAGTTAAGCTAAAACTGTCGCTGATCTCTTTTTGACCTTTTGGCAAGGTAAAAACAATTAGAGGAGAAATTCATGATGACAAAGAGCAGAGAAGAGAAGGGAGAAGGGAGAAGGGAGTGGGCAAGGGAAGAAAGATAAGGAGAAGAAAAAGAGATGAATAGACAGAGAGACAGACAGAATGTGTGTGTGTGTGTGTGTGTGTGTGAGAGAGAGAGAGAGAGAAGGGAGCGGAAAGATAAACACAACCAGATAATAGCAATATTTCATGATCTAACACATTGAAGGAAAATGAAAGCACGTGATCTTAATCGATCAAATTCCAAGAAATGGAACGAATATGTTCCAGAATATACTCCATGAGAGTAGTCAATGCATACGAGGACACAAAATCAACAAGCCAGCCTCATGACACATCATCAATAGGGAAACACTACGCAAGGGTGACAGCAAATGGGGAACCACAGACAAGCAAGAATTATCACCAAGAAAGAGAAGCTTGAGTTGGAACAGCATATAAAGGATAGACGGCATACGTATTAAATTGTTCCTGGCTTTTATTGTACAATGACGTGTAGTAGTCTTCTTCTTTGACATCCAAAGAATCTTTTCTTAAAGTAACCTGAGACCATATACAATTAATGAATAAGCTGGATAGAGATTATGAGATTGAATCAGAGTATATTACTTCCCAACAAAACTTACAATTTTAAGAGGAAGAGCAAGATCAGCCGCTCTTCCTTTTTTGCTACGTCTTAGTAGGATGCTTTTTAGAATTTTGTGCTTCAAAAGGAACATCGCATCTCTACCACTCCCAAAACTCCCTTCACGTTTTATTGGTGTAGCAATGTACTAGAAAGAGAAGATGCATCAAACTTACCATGCCAGCAATAAATTTATTTTTGGCAATAAGAGAGCCTCAAAAGTTTGAATAATCAATTTGTGGCTTACTCTATTCCACCAGCAAAAGTGCCTCACAGATTTGTGGGGGCATTGTGAGCACTCAGATGTAGAGCTGCAAGACATAAAAGTTATCAAAGGACATAAAACAAGAAGATTTTAGACAACAACTGCCAAAGAGCAAAAGGAAGAACAGATAAATTATAAATTTAATTTAGAGCATCATACTTCTTCAACTATAGGGGGTTGGTACAAAGATAGGTGAAGCTTTACTACCTATAGTCAAGTGTTCTGCAATCACAGTCTTTGCAAAAGTAAAAAGAGTATGGTACTATTTGTAGGAAACGAACCTGTGCAAAAGTAAAGCATTTAGTTAATCTCATAATACAAACATCTGGAAGACATTAACCTACAAAAGTTGGAACTTACTAATGAATACAATTCTCCAACAAGATTCTGAATCGGAGTACCACTTAAGGCCCACTTATAAGAAGATTTTAAACTATGAGTAGCTTTTGTCGTGTTGCAACGTCTATCTTTTACATAATGAGCCTGTATCAGATAAGTAACATGAGTTAAAACATTTTTAGACAAGATTTGTATCACATACAAGTAAGAAATTCTCAACGCAATGAGATGATTGGGACAGGCACAAACTACCAAAAAAATACAACAGCATTTAGTAGGAACAGAGAGAAGAGAATGTTAAGATCCATTACGAGGATAGAAGATAGAAATCAAACTAGAATTGCAGATAATATTGCACATGATGAACATTTGAGCATAACAATGAGCATCAGGACAAGGATGGATGCTTTCTTTCATACGCTAATTATATGTCAATGAGCTAAAATATCCAAGAGATAGGTAGGTACGTTCATCTATATTACTCAGCAGTAACAATAGTGTTTCCGCAGACAGCATAAACCATATGGTACTTCACATTCCAGATCCTTGAGATAGCACTACAGATGTCTATGTGTCTCACTCTTAAGCATTAGTAAATAACTTGATCATTTGTGAGGAAACTGCTTGTGTTTAATTCAAATGAATCATTAGGAAACCAACTATAGTCGCTCTCACATAATACTAACAAATAAAAACCATGAGATAATGATAATTGAAGAAAGCAACATATATAAGTATATATGATATGCAAAGGCATGACTTACCTCATCCAAGATGATGCGATCCCACTTCACTGAATGCAAAATTAACTTCCTCCATGACAAATCTTGACTTAAACTAAATGAATTACCCATAGAACCATCATTTTTCCCTTCTTCTGCCATGGTAATACGCTTAATCTCCTTCTTTTGACCTTTTTTCTTCATATCAATCTCTGACTCAGTAGAAATTTCTTTCTGCACACTAGTCTCTAACTCCATATAATCTGCTATCTGCTTAGAAGTCTCTGACTCGGTAGAATCTGTTCTCTGCTTCAACAATTCCACGTCAAGTTTTAACTTCTTCCTCTGGTTGGCAGTTTTAACACTATCTGGTCCACAAAACCTCTTCAGGTGGATGGACAACTTCTCCTCATAATATGCTTTGCCACACCAGATGCACTTTTGTTTTGGCGGCATCACATTTTTCCTATATTCAGCCTCAACAGTGGAGTACGTGGTGATGACAAAATCATATTCTTCAATATTGTGGCTAAGCTTCCTTCTGTTGGAACCATGATAAACAAGAATTTTGTTGCTTCCTTCAATGGTGCATCGATTGATCTCAGTAACCCACTGAAGGACAGCAACCATAGGACATAATATAAGAGTGCCTTTTATTGATGGGAGTTCCTGCTTCGTACTGGATGAAGATGAACATATACTGGATTCGTTAATTGTTTTCCCTAGTTCCCGTTTAGCAAGCACAAGTGCAATAGCTTGGATAGTCTTCCCCATTCCCATCTCATCAGCAAGAATACCCCCTTTATATCTAGATTCTTCTTGCTTAAGTGCCCAAAACAACCACTCCTTCTGGTACCTGAAGAATGGCACAACGATATCTGATGATGGTTCCGCTGTTTCACACAAAAACTCATTCTGATTATCCAAATCACCTGTGAAGTGATTCAAAAGCCATTTGTCATATTGTTCTTCCCAAGTCTCCCACATTAAAGTTGGTCTGCCCTCTTGTTTGTTCTCACGGTCTTTTTTCCTTATTTTTATCCTTGCCTCCAATGCACGATAGTCCCAATCTTTATCAGTAGGGACATCCATTTGATCTTCTTTCACCATATTGAAAACTTCTGCTGCATGGACAACGAACCAAAATATTACATAATTAAACAGCAAAGGTGACAAAGCCAGGGGCAGAAAAAATGCACCATTGATGTTGTAGTTGCTAAATCCTCATACTTCTTTGTATGTTTACTTCTTTATAATTTTTAATATGCAAAGAATACCATGTTTCATAAATCATATACAGGATAACACTAGCCTCTAGGCGTAATGCATCGCTCAAACAAAGGTCAGAACAACGATATAAAAACACTTAGACGGTATACTGAGGCTCTGCTGAGGCATTCGACCCAAAAAGAGAAAAAACAGCCAGATGACAGTCTGACCAAGATACATTATAGCAGAAGCAAATATACACAGAAAAACACAAATACCTTCATTATTTGATCTTGCATTGTGCTGCAAATATGAAGACATATCTCAATGAATATGCTCGTCAGAGCTCAGTAACTCTGGTCGCCTATTGTTTTTCCAATCGAAGTATAAACCCGTCAAAACCTTAGATATATATATAGCCGCATAGCTTTTATCATCTAATAGAAACAGTTCATAACACACACACACGCAAAAAAAAAAAAAAAAAAAAAAAAAAAAAAAAAAAAAAAAAAAAAAAAAAATTTAAAAAAAAAAAAAAAAAAAAAAAAAAAAAAAAAAAAAAAAAAGAAGCTCCATGAAGATGTGAGAATTCGGTCCTTTTGTTCCCAAACTTCCCGTCGGACAATCACCAGATAAAATCAATAGAGTCGGAAGTAAAATTCAGCAAAACACAAAAATTATAGTCAACTAGAACTACTTATTCCGATCATAAAATCAACTTTTTACACAATAAAAATTGCACATAAACCTGAACGGAAAAAAACCAGAGGAGAAGCTGTCGTTTTGTTACCGGAAAATGAAGAGCTTCCGCTTCTCCGGCGAAAGAGGCTAGACGCTCAGCAGCAGACGTTTCACTTTCTCTATATAAACAGAGAGAAAGAGGGAAGTGAGAAGTTGAGAAGCGGGAAAGTGTTTTATAAGGAGAGAAATACTTGAGTTGGCTATTGACAGAGGGTACACCAGCTTATGCCTAATGTATAAACTAAAACAGCATACGACATGCACTTGCCGTGCTAAAGAAGCTGTGCCAGGTAAGCTTGGTGGGACCCAATCAAAACTGTAAAAGGCATTTAGCTTCGTGTGAGTTGTGGCTAACAAAATTAAAAATTTACCTTCACCAAATACCTAATTTTTTAATTTTAAATTAGGAACTTCACAGCATTAAATAAAATTAGGAAAAAATAATCTTTATTGTTGAATCAATATTATATTCTCTATTTTTATGGAGTTTTTTCCTTCCTTCAAAATAGGTAAGATTATTTTAAATTCGACATTAGATTGCTTAAGTAGAATTAAGTACCCCTAAAGTTGACTTATTTGATAGCCAAGTGTAAGGGTAATTATTACTACTGATAGCTTAGGTGAAATCTTAACAAGTCAAGTCAAGTTTATGGGATCTTGATAATTTGTCATTTATTATTGGGTCAAAATATCTTAACAAAACAAGTTAAGTTTATGGGATCTAGATAGTTTGACATTTATTATTGGGTCAAAGGTTCTTAACAAAACAGTTTGTGGGAATTTAGATAATTTGTCATTTATTATTGGGTCAAAAGATCTTAACAAATCAACTCAAGTTTATGGGATCTGGATAATTTGTCATTTGTTATTGAGTGTAAGGGTGATAATTGGGTGGATTGAGTCAAATTTGAGTGGGTTATAATGGGTCAAGATCCAATCCAATCCAATCCAAATTTGTTTGGGTCAAAATTGATTGGGTCAAAATGGGTTAAGGAACAGATTATAGAGCGGTTAAGACTCAATCCGACC